>JABUQX010054620.1:0-45243 GCA_015478945.1 Trachelipus rathkii
CAAATGTAGAAAATAGTAAGAATAAACATATTATTTTAAATTATTTATTATTATTATTATTATTATTATTATTATTATTATTATTATTATTATTATTATTATTATTATTATTATTATTATTATTATTATTATTATTATTATTATTATTATTATTATGATTATTATTATTATTATTATTATTATTATTATTATTATTATTACATACTTATTATTATTATTATTATTATTATTATTGTATGATTTGTTGTTTTTCAAGATCCTGAAAGTATTTCTTTCTACTCCATAGAAGAAATTTTCTTTAATATTATTCTAGAAAAAATAAAACTAATGATTTAATTACAGTATCGAGCTTTCGTCCGTACAGATTTCAATGTTCTGAAAGTGGATGTAACGCCACTTATATCGGATACACAACGAATACCCTCAACATGAAAATGTCGCAACATAAGTATAAGCCGAGTAAAGTATTTCAACATTTAAAGGAACATCACAAAAATCCCGATAACAATATAAAAGAAAGCTTCTCCATCATATAATTAAAAAAGCTTTTCCATCATAAGAAGAAAAAATGATTTTTATGAATTGCACCTTGGGGAATCATTGCTCTTAAGGAAACGTAAACCAGTGATAAATATAAAATATAATGAAATGTCCAATTTTTTATACATCTTTAAATAACAAAAAAGCCAATGTACTTTAATTTTTCTAATTTTTAAAATTATTAATTGTATTTATTTATTTTTTATTAGTTTTTACGATATTTATTTTATCAAAATTGCTAAAATCTAAAAAAATAAAATTATTCCATGAAAATGTCCGAAGTATACGGACGAAAGCTCGGTACTATAATTAAATCAATAGTTTTATTTTTTTTTCTAGGATAATTACATAACATCGCTTTAGAATACTTTCAGTAGGCTTGAGAAAGCAACAAAATCATACATTAAAATAAATGCTGATATCGAGTTTATTTATTATTATTATTATTATTATTATTATTATTATTATTATTATTATTATTATTATTATTATTATTATTGTTATTATAAAAGTTAAGACGTTCTAAAAACAAAAACAAAAAAACAAAAAAGAAAATTTTAAAATATTTATTCATCATCGTCATCTACCACCAAGGATTGGGGGCGAGGTGCGTAGCATACACCGGAACAAAACATGACGCAAGTCGAAAAGAAAGCCCTCCTTTAGCGTCCCCTTTATACCCTTAAGTGAGAACTCGTCGCAGTCAGAAAAATTCACCCTTGGGTTTCACGATACTGCGACGAACCCTCACCGTGGTATCTCGTTAATGTGGGATTCATCCCCTGGTGCCAGGCCCACAACCATACCCGCTCACAAAACTCCGCCATTCACTCCTATTATACGCCTTTCTTCTCTCCTCTACCAAACTCACATTCCTCTCCTTCAGACATTCCTTTACTGACTCAATCCACTTTTTCTTCGGTCTCCCAGTCGGTCGATTCCCAGCACACTCATCACTATACACCCGCTTAACCAACTGACTATTATCCATCCTTTCCATATGCCAAACCATCCCAATGTACTCTAGTTTATTCTCTCATTTACGCCTTTCTTCACACCACACAACTCCATAATGCGTTCATTCCTCATTTTATCCATTATTCTCACCAGGGCTGCGGAGTCGTAAAATAAATTTTCGACTCCGACTCCTTAAATTCAAATTTGATTTTCGACTACTCAACTTAAACAAAAATTTTCGACCGACCACTCAAACAAAAATTTTCGACTCCGACTCCGACTCCAGCAGTCAAATTCAAAATTTCGACTCTGACTCAGCTTAGTGCTTACAGAGTTACAGTAAAACATTTTTTTGTTTCAACTATTTTTTTTTTCGCTTGCTTTTTGAGAATAAAAATATACCACTTTCCAATGAATCTAATCTCCAAATGCTATTAAACGGTAAAGTACTGTAAAGACATAAAGATGCAGGCACATTTATAAACAAATATTTCAGTTTCAGAAACAAATGTATAACATAATTATAATGCAAAATAATTTTTATTTTTATTATAAAATAAATAATTATAGTTCTAAATAAATACTTTCGTCTCAAGTGTACTTAAAATGTTAAAATCATATACTTAATTACTTTGTCGATATATATATATATATATATATATATATATATATATATATATATATATATATATATATATATATATATATATATATATATATATATATATATATATATATATATATATATATATATATATATATATATATATATTGGTTTAATATTAATAGCGATTGAGGCAGGATGTACTATGTCTCCTTGGTTATTCAATTTGTGTATGGATGTGGGGTTATGAAAGAATTAGAGATGGGGGTGGCAGGGAAATTTGGTGTTAGAATGATGGAGAATGGAGGTGAGTGGAGGGTGCCCTAACTATTATATGGGAATGATTTGTTTTGTGGTGTGAATCTGAAGAGAGTTTGAGAGGATTGGTAGAAAGATTTGGTAGGGTAAAGGCTTTGAAAGTAAACGTAGATAAGAGTAAGATTATGGTTAGAGTGAGGACAGTCCTCGGTGTGGAAGTTCTGTTAGATGGTGAACAGCTGGAAACAGTGTCTGAGCTAAATATTTAGGATATATGTTGGATGAAAAGGAACGGATGATGCAGAGTGTAGTAGGAAAGTTGTGAATGGCAGGAAGGTGGGTTGGTAATTAAATCGTTGGTGGATGTAAAAGGACTAAGTCTTGAGTGCGCTAGGTCTTCATGAGGGTATGTTGTTGCCTGGTGTTAATGTATAGTAAAGAGATTATGGTCTGAATAAGAGGCGATCTAAAGTTCACAAGTTCATGGGCAATTCATAGGGGGCATGCAAGGTGTGAGAAGAATCTGATAAATGAGGAGGAACGTATTAGGAGAGTTGTGTGGTGTGAAGAAAGTGATAAATGAGAAAATAAATGAAAGCACGTTGAGATGATTTATCATGTGGGAAAGGATGAATGATAATGGGTTGGTTAAGATGGTATAGTGGTGAGTGTGCTGGGAATCAGAAGAAAAGAGACCGAAGAAAGTGGATTGAGTCAATAAAGGAATGTTTGAAGAGAGAAATGTGAGTTTGGCAGAGCAGAAGAAAAGGTGCACATAGGAGAGAATATGGTTTAGAGGGGGTATGGTTGTAAACACCTGGGCCAAGGAAAGAACCCTACATTGACGATAAGCTCTAGTGAGGGTCAATGTGGTCCCAGTTTAGGTGGATTTTCTGACTGCGACGAGTTCTCATTAATAGGCATAGAGGGCGGTAAGGCTGACTTTCTTTAACTTGTGTCATATACTTCTACTACTTTTCTTTTCCGATGCATGTCACGTTCCCCTCACCCCCAGTCTTGGGAAAAAAAGGAAGATGATATATAGAGAGATATATACATATATATATATATATATATATATATATATATATATATATATATATATATATATATATATATATATATATATATATATATATATATATATATATATATATATATATATATATAAAATTATTTTATAAATATATATATATATATATATATATATATATATATATATATATATATATATATATATTATATATATATATATATATATATATATATATATATATATATAAATATATATATATATATATATATTATATATATATATATATATATATATATATATATATATATATATATATATATATATATATATATATATATATATATTGTAAAATTTGAAGAAGAAAACGAAACTCCCTCTTCATGCATAAGTTTCTTATTTCTTTAATTAATAATAATAATAATAATAATAATAATAATAATAATAATAATAATAATAATAATAATAATAATAATAATAATAATAATAATAATAATAGTTCTATAAATTTTCGACTCTGACTCCATTTACACAGGAATTTTCGACTCAGACTCCGACTCCACTTGCACAGAATTTTCAACTCCGACTCCTGGAAAATTGCACGACTCCACGACTCCGACTCCGCAGCCCTGATTCTCACACCTAAAAACGCCCCTAATAAATTTGTATTTTGTTTAATCATTGTTCAGTTACTGCTTTTTCGCTACTAATAGTTAAAATGTTAAATTAAGTATCACAAAAATAATATTACTCTTAAATAATACAACATAAACCCAAGTAAAAAATCTACATTTTTTACTAAATTATAGGCTGAATAATTTATTAGTTATGTAAATAGTTAAAATTGAAAGAATGTATAATCAATCAACGATCTGTTAAATTTAAATCAAGATATGAATGTGTTAAATATAATGTGGGTAGTTAAATTAGTCCCAATTTTTAATATTCTCTTGCATTGTGGATTTTTATTACAGTGAACAAAATAGAAAGTTTACCCTAAACAATTTTTATAAAATTAAGGCAACCCAATGTGATACAAAAGTTATTATTAAAAGTTATACTGGAGAAAAATTTATTTAAAATAATTATCATTGAAGAAATGTTTAAAAACAAAACAAAAACACACATACATGCATGTGCAAATAAAAAAAAAAAAAAAAAAAAAAGCTGAACTAAAGCAATGAATTATTTCTATATATGACTTGAATAAAAAATGTAAATTTGCATTAAATGTAATTAATATGAATGAGCACAGATTTGCATGATCATATAAAAAACATTTTTCCATCTTAATAAAAAAAATTTAAAATATCACAGATAACTTACTTTTCAATTAATTTGAGAGACTCATCTTCGCCCGTTTTCTCAGGACTTTGACTCGCGATAAGGTGACTAGTTTCTGAAATTTTTAAATATATCAATTGGGGTCGCACATGTGATAAATTTTAAATAATTTTTAATAACGTTTTTAGGTCGCAAAATGGCAATGCTAATTTTTCATAAAAAGGGAGGGAATAACAGATGCCTTTGGGGGGGTTGCGGGAGAAAATGAGAATGGTAGGAAGATGATTGATTTCTGTGAAGAGAGATATGTGCGAAGTAATACAAGCACAGACTATCCATAAGTATACGAGAGTTGATGTAGGTAGAGATGGTGTCGAAGTGAAGAGCATTATTGATTTTGTTCTGGTGAAGATGTTGATGTGATGGATGTTAAATCAATGAAGGGGTTGGGGATGGGAATATCAGATCATTATGCAGTTTTATGTAAAATTAAGCTAGTGAGTGCATGGATAGAAAGGAAAGTAAAAATGGAAGGATGTGGGGAGGATTATTAGTGAGAAGTTTTTTTTGTAAAGGGTTATAAGCAAAAGTATGTGAGAGCACTTGCAAATAAGTCAGCTGAATTTGGACAAGATGAAACTGAGCAAATCTAGAATCAAATCAAGGAAGTGTTTGTTTGTAGTGCAAGAGAAGTACGTGGTTGTGCTAAAGTAGGAAGAAAGAATGTCAATAGTGAAAGGTGGAATTAAGAGGAGATGCAAGAGTTAAAAAGGAAAAAAGAGGCGTGGTCTCATGCATTAAAAAAATGATAAGGGAAAAAAGAAAGCTAAAACTTGCATAAGTAGGTTAGAAAAAGATTAAAGATGATGGAGGTAAATGAACAGTTTGGGAAGAAGATGAATGGAGACTTACAAAGGGAAAAGGAAGCTGTTCTGTAAGGAAGTACGAAAGATTAAGAGAGTTAGGGAAAATTTTATAGAAGAATAATAGATATTGATGGTGCTTTCGTGACTGATGAAATGGGCATGAGGAGAGTGTGGAGAGAACACTTCGAAAATCTGCATATCATTGGCAGTAATGAAGAGGTGATAGTGAATGTGTATGAGTTTGATGGTGCAAGAAGAAGTAGGTATTTCGGGGATGAGGAAATTAGTAAGGAAGAGGTAACTGGCAGAGTGAAAAAGTTGAAGTATGAAAAATTCGAAAGTACAGATGGAATTACTGGTGAAAAGATAAAAAATAGAAGTGAGATTGTGATTGAATGGATATGGCAGTTGTGTAACAAAGCGTTAGTGGAGGGTGTAGTTCCGAAGACTTTAAGGAGAGGGAAAGGGTGTTAAGAGGAACTGTAGAAACTATAGAGGAATTAGTTTATGAAGTGTTGTAGGGAAGAAATATGCTGGTATTTTGGTTAAAAGAGTGCGTCGAGTGATCGATGGGCTGATTGAAAAAAAAAAAAGTGCATTCAGAAGTGGTAGAGGATGTGTAGATTAAATTTTTACATTGAAGCAAATGAGTGAGAAAATGAGAGAAAGCAAATGTATTTAGGTTTTATAAACTTGCAACAGGCGTATGACAAGATTGATAGGGAAGCTCTATGGCAGGCGTTAGTGATATATCGTGTTGACAGTAGGTTTACGAATGGAATAAAAAATATGCATGTCGATAGTGAAGCGTGTGTAAAAATAAATGGCTTAATATTAATAGTGGGGTGAGGCAGGGATGTGTTGTCTCAATGGCTCAACTGTCTTAATTTAATTTTATATGGATGCGGTGATGAATGAATTAGAGGAAGGGGTGTCAGGAGAAGGTGCTAGACTGATGGAGAATGGAAGAGAGCGGAGGGTGCCCCGTTTATAATACGCTGACGATTTGGTTTTGTATAGCGAATCTGAAGAAAGTTTAAGAGGATTGGTAGAGGGATTTTGCAAGGGTGTATAAAAGGAGGAGTTTGAAAGTTGATGGGTGAGGAGAGTCGCGGGGTGAAATTATGTTGGAGGGTGAGTAACTGCAACAAGTATCTGAGTTTGAATATTTAGGCTATACGTTGAATAAAAAGGGAAAGGATGACGCACAGTGTAATAGGAAACTTATGAAAGGTAAAAAGGTGGCTGGTGCAATTAAATCTTTGGTGATTGCCAGGAACTAAGTCTTGCGTAGTACGCTAGGGTTCCGCATGACTGCATAGAGGGTATGTTGTTACCGGTGTTAATGTATGGCAGTGAAACTATGGTGTGGAATAAAAGGTGTCGGTGGTGGTTGAAAATAATATTAATAATAATAATAATAATAATTAATAATAATAATAATAATAATAATAATAATAATAATAATAATAATAATAATAATAATAATAATAATAATAATAAAACATTTTTGATAATATTTTGACATCCAGTAAAGTATTAAAATACAAAATTCAATTTCCAAATATTTGAGAAGCACTATTTTCACCTCTGGCAGAAAAATGAAAGATGTTCACAGGAAATCAATCGAAGTAGATGAAACTCAAAATGTCATCAAGAAAACGGTCGGTAAGTTACTAAACACTGCATTAAAAAGTGTACAAATCAATGAAAATTCGCTCTGACGGATCTGCAGATAACTCTCCTTCTGAAAAGGCCAATTTTTTTTTTTTTAAAGTTCACTCCTCACGGGCATAGACCAATTCTAGGAGGGGAACTTCTCTAGGTAATTTCTACCTAGGACCCGGACCAGGGATCAAACCCTGGCCCTGTGCCATGCGACTCTGTCACTCTACCGATTGAGTGACACGGTAGTAGCACTTCGGTCTACATTCTTCATTTAATTCCGCCTTGGACGATTCTGGCATTTCTCCTCCTACTCATTCATTCTCCTCTCAGGTGTCCCGTGTCTAATACCTGCGATTACACATGATCAGGTGTATGAGATCCTAAGATCTATGAATGTCAGGAAGGTTAGTGGTCCGGATGGCATTCCCCCCGTGTTCTGAGGGAGTGTGCAACTTGTTCAACTCTACTCTCTATGCCTTAATACTAATACTTTTCCTTAATGCTGGAAGAACGCATATGTTCAGCCAATCCCGAAAAAGGGTGGCCGTTCTGATCTTTCAAACGATCTCACTTGTATTCTGTCTAAAATCTTTGAAACTCTCATTTCCTGGATCATTTGGAGTCTCATTCCCATTCTTTTGATCACAACTTTAAATATAACAATTTCAATATAAACTTTCGACCATTCTTGTCCTATCTCACATGGACTTAAAGTCTTCTGCCCTTACGGACTATGCGGAGTCTTGTGTGGTGGTGTTTGACGTATCGAAAACTTTCGACCGAGTATAGCACACGTCTAAGCTCCCTTACTTTAGGTTTCCTCTTTCTCTTTGCTTACTTTTATCAAGTTTTTTCTCTTATCGATCCCATATCAGCACTCGTTGATGAAGCGACAGCTTCCTCCTTTCCTGTCAATTGTGGTGTTCCTCAAAGTTCTATTTTATCTCCAACTTTATTCTTACTTTTCATCGACGATTTTCTCAGTTGCACTTCTAACTCTGTTCACTCTTACCCGAATGACTCAACTCTCCATTATTCCACTTATTTCAATCTGCCCCCTCTTTTGTATCTAGAATTGCCTCACGTCTACAAATTTCCGATTCTATTCTTGCGAATCTGGATGGGATTTCCCAGTGGGGTCAAAGCAAACTTGTGAAATTCATCTCTTTTAAAAACTCAACCTCTTTAAATAACCCATACTAAAACAGCCTCCCAATTTTCCTATTTCCTTCGACGGTTCTAATGTCTCACCTGAGAGCAACACAAAACATTCTTGGTCTGAGCATAAACAATAAATTGTCTTGGAAACCTCATATCACAACGGTTGCTAAGGTGGTCTCAAAGAAGCTGGAGTTCAGTTTAGATTGCAAGATTTTTTTTCTGCACAGCTACTCCAGTTATATAAGGGCCTTATCCGCCCTTGTGTGGAGTACTTTTCTCAAATTTGAAGGAATTCCGGCTCCACCCTTCTTTTGGATAGGGTTGAGTCTAAGGTTAAGAAACTAATAAACTGTCCCATACTTTCTAACTCTCTGGACCCTCTATCTCTGCGACGTGATGTTAGCGCACTATCTCTTTTCTATAGGAACTATAACTGCAGATGCTGGAGGGAATTGACATCTCGTATTCCTCACCATGCATTCGCCCTGCCGTTTTAGCACAAGGTGCCTACCCTCGCAATTATCATATTTTGTGTGAGGATTGAAAACCCCAGAATTGCTCGTTGTGGTGCCTCCTCTTTTCCAGTCACTTCTGTTCTGTGGAACTCCTTGCAATCATGTTTTTACTGCTGTATTTAATCTTTCTCTCTTTAAAGCCCATGTTTGCACCCACCTGAGAGAATTGCGTTTCGTTTATACGTTTATTAGTTAAAAATTTTATATCATATCTTATCAATATTTATATTCCGTCCCCTGGTCCTGAAAAGGATTAGCCGATGATGAATTACAATATAGGGCCTATATATAATATATATATAATATATTATATATATATATATAATATATATATAGTATATTATATATATATATATATATATATATATATATATATAATATAAACCATATATATTTAATTTTTTAATATTAATATATATATAATATATATATTTTTATTATTTTATTTATAAATAAATATATATATATTATATATATTATAATAAATTATATATATATATATATTATATTATATATATATATATATATATATATATATATATATATATATAATTACATATAGAAGTGACAGATATAATAGGCTTCATATATATATATTATATATATATATATATTATATATATATATATATATATATATATTATATATATATATATATTATATATATATAATAATAATAATATATATAAATATACCTACTATACATATATATATTATATTATATATATAAGAGAGCAGAGAGAGAGAGAGGAGAGAGAAGAGAGAGGGAGAGGAGAGAGAAGAGAAAGAGATGAGAGAGAGAGAGGAGAGAGAGAAGAGAGAGGGAGAGAGCGTCGGGAGTGAGGGGGGGCGGTGGCCGAGCTCCGCTGGGATGGGGATCGTGAAGCCAAGTGGGGGAGGGTGGGGGGAGGGGAGGGGGGGGAGAGGGGTGGAGAGGGGGGGGGGGGGGGGGGGGAGCGTGTGGGCGGGCGGGTGTGCGAGGGCTGGGGCGGGTACGCGCGGCCGGCTCTGAAAGGGGCGTGTAATCGGGGGGGAGGAGGGGGGGGGGAGGGGGGAGGGGGGGAGGGGGGGAGGGGAAGGCGGGTGGGAGGCGGGGAGGCGTGGGGAGGGGCGGGAGAGAGGGGAGGTAGACTTAGGGGGGGGGGGGGAAGGGGGGGAAGAGGGGGATGCGCGGACACACGGATTGATCCTGTTACTGCTTCACCAGCCGCGGCGAGTGGATAGAGAGACGACAGGGAGGGGGGCATCAGGGGGGAGGACAGGGGCGGGGTGGGGGAGTGAGGGGATCTACCTTTAGGAGGCGGGTGGGCGGGGGAGGGGAGGGAGGTGGGGAGGGGGGGGAGTCGGGGGACAGGAGAAGGGAGGGGGGCGAGGGGGGAGGGAGGGGGGTGGGGTGAAGGTGGGGGGCGGCTGGGAGAGGCGGAGGGCGGCGGGGGGGCGGAGAAGCGAGAGGGAGTGCTAGAGGGAGGAGAGAGAGGATGGGGGAGCAGAGGGGAGGAAGGAGGGGAGAGGAGAGGAGGGAGAGGGAGACGAGGGAGAGAGAGAGAGAGGAGGAAAGAAGGAGAGGAGAGGGAGAGGGAGAAGAAGGGAGAGAGAGAGAGAAAGAAGGAGAGAGAGGGGGAGGAAGGAAAGAGAGGGAGGAGGGAAGAGAGAGGAGGGGAAGGGGAGGAGAGAAGGGAAGAAGAGAGAAAGGAAGGAGACAGAGAGAGGAAGGAGAGAAGAGAGAGGAATGGGGGAGAGGAGAAGAGAGAGGGAAGAAGGGGGAGGAGAGAGGAAGAGAGAAGAGAGAAGAAGGAGAGGGGAGAGAGAGGGAGGGAGTTAGTGAGAAGAGCGAGACGGAGGTGATGGACGACAAGTCGAAAAGGCTGGGGTTGGGGGGAAAGGGACATATGGGGGAGGGGAGGAGGGGAAGAGGGGGAGAGAGAGGGAGAGGGCGGAGAGAGAGAGAACGAGAAGAGAGATGAGAGAGGAGAGAAGCTAGGGAGGCTGAGGAGGGAGGGAGAAGAGAGAGAGAGGAGAGAGGAGAGAGGAAGAAGGAGAAAGGGGACAGGAGAGACGAGAGAGAGAGAAAGAGAGAGAGACCAGAGAAGGGAGAGAATGAGAGAGGAGAGAGAGATGGGAGAGAGGAGAGGAGAATGAGAGGAGAGAGTGAAGAGAGTTGAGAAAGAAGGGAGAGAGAGGGAGAGGAAGGAAGGAGAAGGAGAGAGGGAGAGGATGAAAATAAAGGAGAGAGGGAAAGGATGAGGAAAAAAAGGGTAGGAGAGGGAGAGGAAGGAAGAAAGGGGAGAAAGAGAGTAAGGAGAGAGAGAGAGAGAGAGGAGAAGAGGGAGAAGGAGAGAGGAGTGGGGAGAGAGAGAGATAGAAGAGAGAGGAGAGAGGGAAGAGAGAGAGAGGAGTGAGAGAGGAGAGGGAGAGATCGAGAGAGAGGGAGGAGGAAGAGTAATGACCAGAGTGAGATCATCTGCTCACTACGACCTACTCTAAGAGCCCGAGATGGGGTCGAGAGAGGGCGAGATGAGAGGAGAGGGGAGGAGGGGAGGGAGGAGAGAGAGAGGAGAGCAAAGGAGAAGGAAGGAGAGAAACAGAGAGACGAAGAGAGGAAATGAGATGTATTTGAGTGAGTCAGCTCAAGCACAACCCCACCTCTGGCCAGTCGACTCGAAGGAGACCTGAAGCGCGTATGCGAACTGCGTGGGAGGAGGAGTGAGGAGAGAGCAATAGAGGAGAGAGAGAGAGAGAGAGAGAGAGAGAGAGAGAGAGAGAGATCTGAGAGATGTGACAGAGGAGCTGAGAGAGAATGAAAATACTGGGAGGGTCCGAAATGAGAGAGAAGAGAGAGCGAGACGACGAGGAGAGAGAGAGAGGAGAGAGTTAGAGAGAGAGAGAGAGAGAGAAGAGAGAGAGAGAGAGAGAGCTAGAGAGGAGAGAAGAGAGAGGAGAGAAGAGAGAGAGAAGAGAGAGAGAGGAGAGAGAGAGAGAGAGAGAGAGAGAAGAGAGAGAGAGAGAGAGAGAGAGAGAGAGAGAGACTGAGGAGAGAGAGAATAGAGAGAGGAGAGAGAAGAGAAGAATAGTAAATATGATATAGATAACTGAGCTACAAAATACAGCTCTATCTAGTCTTTTTATATGTATATCCAAGCGATAGTCAAAGTATTAATTTTTCCCAATGGCGAATGATAGATAATATAATATGTATTATAATATGATTATATAGAGATATTAAGATATATATATATATATATATATAATGATATGTAGATAAATACAAAATATATTGTCACTAAGCGCTATCTAGTATATAATATATATAGACCACGTATATATAATAATAGTATATTTAATATACTTATGATATGTAATTTATATGAATAAAATCTAATCATATTAGTATATAACATGCTATATAATATATATTTTAGGATAAGTAAAAGATAAAGTATAAAGATAGAGTATAGAGATAAAGATAAAGATAGATAGATGAATTATAGATATTATAAAAGATAAGAGAAGAGATATTAGTATTAAGAATTAGAGGGGAGAGATGAGAGAGATAGAGATTAGAGATAGAGAGATATATAAATGGATGAGAGATAGAAATGAGAGATAGATAGTAGAAGATAATAATAATATGAGAGAGAGAGTATCTCAGCAAAATATAGATGAGAGAGTAAAGATAGTAAGAGAGAGAGATTAGAGAATTATAAGCAGTAATACGATAAGAGATAGGATAAATATAATACTAGATGAGAGAGATGATATGAAAGAGATAGAGACGCTATAATACTACCTGTTCAGCAAAAGTTCACTATAGTTGATCCATGCAAGAAAGATGACCTAAGAGAATCAGGTGAGTGAAGAACTCCTTTAATTATTTTACCAAGGAAAGAGGAAGGTTTGAGATCCAAGCTTTATTTTCATAAAATGGATTTTTTAATAGCTGAATGGTTAGGACTGTGCGCATTCGAAGTCTTTATCTTCTAATGATTCTTGGATAAGTTTTTTGAAGGTGTTCCAATGTTGATTATTTGTTAAATCTATCGGGTATGTGGCTAAGTAGACATGAGATCTCTGTAGTGGTTCGTCCAGGACTATGATGGAATTCGCTTTGATAATGTAAGTGTTTTTAAGGAGTGTATGGGGTATAGATTTTTATGGATGGTATAGAAATATAGTTTGTGTTTGATTTTACCAAAACGGAGGTTTCAAGCATTTGAAATTTATTTTTAGATGTTTAAGGAAATTAGTTTCTAATAAGAATGGTGACGTGAATCAACAGAGGTCATCGTCTATTACTATGAAATTTATTGATGTAAATTCACATTTTAGATTCATATTAAAACTTTCGTTTGTAATTGGTGAAACATAACAAATTATTGACTTTAGTTTGATTGGAGAGTATTTTGGTGGAATGGCGATGTGAAATGTGTTTTATGGTTCTTCTATAGCGACTGTTTACATAACGAGCTCTTTGAGCTGCTATCTAAGAGAAATTGTTTGTTGTGTAATGTATTGTTCTCATACTCTATACTTGTTTCTAGGAAGTATGCTGATCCAATTAATGGGTGAGTTTCTTGTAAGTTGTTGAGAAAGATTCGACGAGCGTTTGTGAAATCGGAAGATAGCGTTAATTCCTGTGGTGAAACATTGATGCGTTGAGAAGTTTGGGAAAGTTTTTGGAAGGGTGGGATGTTCTCGATGGTATCTCATGAGTGAAGCAAGAGTTGGCTTCAAGATTTGGGTTAGAGTACGTTGGTGTGTTATTATGATTGGAAAAGGTTCTGCTCTCACATGCTGGAGTAGTGGGGGTTGTTAATATGTACCTTCATAGAGTCGAAGGTATTCCTCAGATTTGAGGTAGGCGGTGACTGAATGAGAGAACCCATAGTGTCGGTTATGGTGACAGCGGGTGTTGTGAATTCACGAGTAAAATCGAAATTGTTCCTCAGGTTTGAGGAAGCAAAGATTTAGGGGTTTGATGATTAAAAATAAATATTCTATTGTTTGTGGGGAGAGTGAAAACAGTTATTTTATTTGTAGGATTAAAAAAGTTCCTATGTTTTAGGTAAGCGGAGTAGTAGAAGTTTAATGGTTGCAAAAATCCATAGTGTTGGTTATGGGGACTTGGGAGTTGTTAGAACATGCGTAGGCATGGGCTTATAAAAGGGTTTTATTTTGGGAACTTGCCCTCCCTAAATCTTGGCGAAATAAAAAAATGAACCTTTTATGTTTGTTAGACAACGCTTTTAAGTGTTTATTAGTAGAAAACTGAAAAAGATACATCAATCAATAGATAATGAAGTAGTAATTACTCATTACTAACTTATTATAAACTTACATTTTTTCTTTACAGTTTTAATGTATTTTCGTTTTCATATTGGCTTGAAGTCAACTAGCTGAGTGATTTTACACAGTTAGCTTCTTTTGACAGTATTCTCCGTTAAAACTCTCAGTATGTCGATAACATTTGGCCGCTGCCAAAGCTACTAAATCAATCACGGAAGGCATACCAGTTGATATTAAGCTCCAAACAGCACTTCAAAAAATAATTGCAGAAATTAAAAAAATTTTTACAGCAATTTTGAAGACCATAATTTTTTTCGAAACCCATGACCTACCTTTAAGAGGTATAGGCCTGCATGAGGGAATTCTTGAAGACCTGATTAAACTTCGAATAGAAAAGTAGAAAAGTGGTGTTGTGGACTTGAAAGAACATGGTCAAGGACAGAAGAATGCCGTCTGAACATCTCCGATGATTCAAAATAAATTTATCAATTTGTGTGGAATTATCATAAAAAACATGATTATGGCGGATGCCAAAAAAAATTGATCTAATCCATGAAGATGAAACTGCGGATTTGTCAGGCAATGAACAATTATCTATAGGATTAAGGTTTTTAGATCTTGAATAAAGGACTGTTCGAGAAGAATAGCTGGTTTTTGAAGTTCATGAAGGGATGGATGGTAGAACTATTGCCAAAAAGATTGATTTGTTTTTAGTAAAAGAAGTTTTGGATCCCTTATATATGCGTTGATCAAGGGTACTACAGCTGCGCAGCAATGGCAGGGAAAGAACATAGAGTTCAAAAGAAACTGCGGGAAAAATATAAAAAAGGATTATATTTTCACTGTGTAAGCTATCTACTTAATTTGGTCATTTATGACCTAAACATTATTCGAGTAAAGTAGGAACGTTGCTTATTGTTTTGAGAGTTTTTCGAAATTTCGGACATTTCGAAATTGAATGCATGTGGCTTTAACAACGATATCATGCTTGGGGTTGCTGTTGTGAAGCTAGGGATGTGTATTTGGGATGCTGATAATTTTTTTTGTTGAATTTATTGGAAATGTGGGTTCTTATAAGCTTGAGAAGGTCTTTGAGGTTCTTATTTTAAACAAAATCTGTCTGTCTGTTTTCTTGTGTAAATAGTTTGTTATATTTCACGTTGGCTACTGGTAGTATTTTTCTTTAGGGGTAATTAAATCTACACTCAGATTTTTGTAAGAATTTATTAATTTGAGCTGAGATGGAGATGTGATAGTCGTAGAGGTTTTTATAATTTTTTTAATATCTATGGCTCTTCTTGCAGTTGAGAGAAAATGTTTTAGAAAGTTAGGGCATTTACTATTCTTGGGAAAGTCTTGGAGGTTACATCCATTGTATCTAATGTTTCGAAGAACTCAGAGTATAATCTGCTTAGATTCAAAGTTGCTGAGGATAATGATTTAGATTAATTCCATTTGAAAGCCTGAATTATGGACATTGCATCAAAAAGATTTAATGGTTCATATGGGAAGATAAATTCTTTTAGCTTCTTATTAATTCATCCAGCGCTGAATGTCCAAAAATGTCTGGATTGGAATCTACTATCTCTCTAAACTTTGCGGTGTGGTCGTTAGAAATCTGTGCCATTGCCTGTGCTTTGACAATTTTAGAGAATAATATTATCCATCACATTTGTCTTCCATTTTCGAATTTATCGTCTTTTCCATGTTCCATTTATTCTCCCTGTGAGTAAAATCTAAGGTTTACTTACTTGAGCAATAGTTGCAATAGTGGTTGCCAAGGAAAGAAGAGTTGTAACATCAAAACCTGCTATTCTATTTTAATAAATTTTATCCCCTCCTTCTTGATTGAAATTCTTTATTTGTTTCTAGTCATATTCTTTTGTTCAGTAGACCTTTTTTACTAATCTCAAAAAGGCTCTCACAAAGAGTAGTGAGATTATAAATTAATGGGCTAAAATAACCATTAAATGATTAATTCAAATAAAAAATGAATATATATAATATAATTATATATATATATATATAATATATATTATATAATATAGTATAATATAATATATATATAGTCTTATATATTATATCTATATAATATAATATATTATATATATATATATATATATAATATATATCATATATATATAATATATATATATATATTAAAATATATAATATATATATATATATATATATATATATATATTATATATATATACTATATATATATATAATAATAATGAATAATTATTTATAAATTAATAATAATTATATTAATAATATATATTAATATATTATATATTATATATAATATATATATAATATATATTAATATTAAATAATTTAAAATTATACATTATATATATTTGAATAAATAAAATTAAAATAATGTAGTTCATATATTTATATTATTAATATTTATAATATATTTATAGTATATATAATATTAACAAGATATCGAATTTTCAATTTTTTATTTTGATTCCTTCGGATAACCTCGACTTCTCATTTGCATTTCATAGTAATAGTTTTATGACAAAGGTGCATTTCTTTTAAAGTCTTTAATGTACCGTAATTAATTTAGAAAATTAACGCTAAGTAAATATGTAATTAATATGTATTAAATAAGTTTATTTTTTTCAAAGGTAAAATGTTATAAAGGTTTAATTTTCATATTTGGTATATATTGAACCGAAAAAATATTCAGGGCTTGCAGCCGATTGAACGTAGAAGGTGTGTATATTATTTATATTTTACTATGTTATGAACCTAAGCATCAGAAACTTTCTCCCCCATCATCAGTTGCCTATTCCTTGAGCTCTTTGAAATAACCTATATATATATTTATTAATATTATTCAGTTTAAGATATATTAAATTAGACTTTGTTATCATGAAATAGTTTAAGTAAATATTGGTACATATTATATATAATATATTATATATATATATATTATTATAATTAATAATATATATATATATTATATGTAATATGTATATTAATAATAATATATTATATAAATATATATATATAATTATTTAATATATATATATATATAATTATATATTATATATTAATATATATTTAATATAAATATATATTATTATATATTATATTATATTATATTAGGTATACTAGACCTCATAGAAGAGCCACAATCCATTCTCGAAAAACACTTAACATACAGCTACCGGGAAAAGGTAATATACACTAATATTGTTATTTGAGAATCTAATATATTATTAGTGATAAAACTAGTGCTATATAGAAAATAGATTAATAATATATTATAAAATAAATAAAAAAAAAAAAAAAATAAAATAAAAAACACAATAAACTTCAAAAAAATACAATAGCTGCAGGGAAAAGGTAACACATATTTTTGAGTAAATCACTATTTATGTATTAAAATTTGTACTTTAAGAAAAAACATGTATAATGTACAAAGCCGTATAAAATAATTATTATAACATAAAATTGCTTTTTTTTGGGGAATAGGGAGCTCAGACCGGCGGGGGACATACGTATAATATATATTATATATACTTAATATTATATATATTATATTATTATATTATTTATTTATTAAAAATATATATATATATATATATAATATATATTATAATATATATTAATATATATATATTAATATATTATATATAATAATATATTAATAATAATATATTAATATATTTATATATATAGTATTATATATTATATATATGTAATATTAAATATATTATATATTATTAATAATTATATAATAATATAATATATATTAAATATATATATATATTATATATTAATATATAATATTTATTATTATATAATATATATATTATATTTAATTATTATAATGAATGGATTTTTCTAAAATATAATATTACCCAATTTTACTAATATACTATTTAATTATATATTAATTATATATGATATAATATTAAATATATATTATATTAATTATTTATATATATTAGATATATGATTATTAATTATTATTATATACTATAGTTATTATTATAATATTAATATTATAATTATAAATATATATTATTAAATTAATAATTAATATAATATATTATATTAATAAATATTTAATATATATATTACTATTATAATTTATATTATTATATATTAAATATATATCAATATATATAGATATATTATATATATATATATATAATAAAATATATTAATATTAATATATATAATATATGATTATATATATATATATATATTAATATATTAATATATATATATATAATTAATATATATATTAATATATTTAATATATATATATTTTATAATATATTGGCCAGTTCGTCTGGATTGCAGACAACCACAGATTATCTTTTAAAACTATTAATGCTACAGTTTTTAAACGTTGAAATACTTGCTGGAATTGACTGGTCCATAATAAGTATATGTTATATATTTTAATATTATTATTTTAAATTTGTAAAAAAATTTAACGGCAAATGTAGGGGGCTCGATAGCTTCAATACAGGGAACACTTTAGAGAGGGGGACGATTTTTTCCATACTCATAATTTACGCGTTATATGAGTGTATGTAGGGTGATAGGAGTGACCGCGAACAATTCATTCATATATATTATTTCTCTTAATATGAGCAAAGAGGAGTTACGGCAGAGATACACAACTACTCCTACAAAACAGGACGGCTATAATAGCAGAAAAAACGTAACATTCCACCTGTGATAAATCTATACTCCCTAATATCAGGCAAATTGCAGTACACACCGTATGATAGCACCGACTTCAATATAACAAAAAATTTTCACTTAAAAATAAACTTACCGAGATTCTAAAAAAACCGTGACAATTATAAACTCATCATGTAACGGTTTTATTCAACAAAGGATTTTCATAAAATCAAAATAAACTTCACTTCTATAAATTTAGAGGTGTAATAACATATCTTTCTAGTTAAAAATCAAAATTAATAGTCAACTCATAGAACATCACTATGATCACAAATACAATTGTGTACTACAGGGTAAATCAACTCATTTTACGACA
Source organism: Trachelipus rathkii (assembly GCA_015478945.1). Lineage (NCBI taxonomy): Eukaryota > Metazoa > Arthropoda > Malacostraca > Isopoda > Trachelipodidae > Trachelipus > Trachelipus rathkii. The sequence goes on from JABUQX010054620.1 coordinate 19,208, forward strand.
GACACAGATTAGTAAATCCGGCGTTTTAAAGGTCTCTAAATATTAAAGGTTTCATAAACTCACCCAAATATAAAAAGCAGAGAAAAATAAACATTCATATACTATTCATTGATTATTTTTTGTAAAGTTTTATTAATATAATAACACTTATCAGTTCACATATAACAACCATGTTAAAACTTTAGATAGTTCTATATCTCTCTAAATTATACTACTTTATTATATATTATTTCTTTTTCAATCTCTTAATTATATTACAATTCAGTTATATACTACCTTCGCCACTAAAAAGTCCTCTAGGATATAAATTACACAGGCACTGCATTCCACGCAATAATTCAAGACTATTTTAGATTCGCTAATATGAATACGGTCATAAATTTATCACAATTAATGTCACACAGTCAGTAACACAGTATATGACAATGCAATTTATAGATACGTATCTTCTGAAACATCATTAAATGTTGCAGACATATTTGATAAGTGAATTCATTACATATATGATAAGGAAATACTCCAGTATCCCCCAATTTATTATTATCTTATAAATCACTATAATACAAAAAATTCTAATACCAACATTCTTTACATATCTAAATATTTAAAAATAAAAAATATAAATTATTACAAGTACTAGAGTATAAGGAACATATTATATATATTATATATATAAATAACACACCAATGTAATTTAAACAATATCCTTTGAAGTAATGAGTACAGAAGAACTTCTATATATTAAAATTAAAACTGAAATAAGATCTCATCACAGAGATAATAATTTATAAGCTAATTCATTAATTTTTATAATTAAAAATTATTTAATAAAAAATAATTATATTAAATGTTATTATTAAATAATGTATAAATTAATCTAAAAAAATAGTTTAATAAATTTTAAAATAAAAAATAGTTAATTAATAATAATTAATACCAAATTATAAATCTAAGTAATATTCAATATTATATTAACAAACATTTAAATAATAATATAATAACAATAATTTAATAATTAATTTAATTGAATAAATAATTATTTAATTAATTAAAGTAATTAAATATTATAAATAATTGTTGAAATTATATTATATTAGTAATTAATTAATCTATAAGATGAATTAATTAATTAATAATTAAGAATTAATTAATAATGTAAGAAAAGATAACAATCAACTAATTAATAATTAATAATTAGACTAATCCGGGTGAGGAAATTAGAATAATTATATTTCTAATTAGTAATATGATTTAATTAATTTAAGTAAATTAAATAATATATTAATGAGACGAACTCAGAACTAATATATAACAAAAGATAGTTATTAATAAGTTATAGAAATTTTTCAGTCTGAAGATAAGCTATGCAAGTGATAGTAATAATAGAACTTATGTAATATAGATAACACTTATAAAAGAGTTAATAATTGATTAAGATAATTAATATAAGTTAGATAACAATAATTAGATAATATAGTGAGATTTCATTAATCTTTAATTTAATTTATAATGAATATTTAATTAAAACCGAAATATAATTAAAATGATAAGACAAATATTGATAACGAAAAACTACTTTGAATATCTGTCATTATTGGTCGACTTAATCTTAATAATAAAATTTGCTAATTAATAATTAATTAATAGATTGAATTATTGGTCTCTACATTATCATAGCATTACATCAAAATTCTGCTCATATATTCATATATCATTTACATATTTATTTACAAAATAATAAATTTAGAGCTTCAGACATATTATTATAATTATACTTAAATTTAGTGATGTTATTAATAATATATATATTTATTATATATATACCGTTTACTTACCTTTACAGGATATAACTCGTTGTATTTAATTGATTTAGTCATTGTAGTAAAACTATTGATATTAGCAGTAAAGGTATAATAATGAATAGAAATATCATAGTTAATATATATAAGGATATTAGTATATATTATTATATTAACAACTTATTTACATATAATTATCTTTATTTAGAATAATATTAGTATTAGTTATTATAAAATGGAATAATTATTAATTATATAATATATTATTATTTAAATATATATTATTATATTAAATAAATTAATATATATTATTAATATATATTAAATATTAATATTTAATATATATTATAATTAATATATAATATTATATAATATAATTATAATTATATATAATAATAATTATATATTAGTATTATATATATATAAATATAATTTATATTAATTATTTAATATAAAAATATAATAAAATGATAATAATTTCTTAAGTATTTTGTTGCGCTGAATCTTTTATGTTTAAGAGTATTAAATAGATTAAAATAAATATATATCATGATATTAACTTAACTATTTTATATATATATATATTATTATATATTAGATTTTATTATAAAAAGCTGTATAATATAAAAAATAACGTTATTATTTAATAAAATATAATACATATACTATTTTTGTAATGAATTATAAATATACTATATAATAACCTAAACTATATTACCACAAACAATATATAACCTAATATTATGTATAAATAGTATTTTAATGTTAATTAACTATATCTACATTATATTTATAAAACTAAAATAACATCACCATTGCTGTCATTAATTTTATAATTATTCCTGTTATAATACCAGTATAATATTATAATATTACTTATATATTAATATTAATAAATTATAATTATTATATTATATAACCTTAAGTTTAGTGTAAATAAGTTTATATACCACCCACATTATATATTAAAAATATATAATATATAGTATATTTATAATAATATAATTATATAAATAATTAAATTAAATATTATATAAAAAATAAAATAATAAATATTAAATACATAATATCCTTGTTATAAATCAGAATTATTTTAAATTAAAAAAAATACCTTAATAATGCAGAAAAATTATCATTTATAATTAAATATAATATAAAATATTATTAATATATATTATACGTATATAAATGTATATAAATTATTTTAAATAATTATTTATATAAATTAGAATTATTTTAATTAAGGAAAAAATATAACATATAAAAAATAAAATTATATCATAATATTAAAATATTATATATTAAATATTTTTTAACTTTATATATTGTTCATTTACCAAGGTTAAACAGCATTTAAATTTTTGTGTAGCTTTAACATTACAATAATAAAATAATTATTTAAAATATATATTTATATAAATAATAAAAATATTATTCATAAATTTATTAATTATATAATAAATATAATAAATATTATTAATAATATATATAAATATATTAAGTAAAATATAATTTCTAGCATATTTTTAAATAATATATATATTAAAATATATTAATATATATATAATTATATATTAATAATAATTAAATAATAATAAATATTATTATATTTAAATATAATAAATATATTATAATATAATCATAAGTTTTAGAATTATATTTAAAAAATAAAAATAATAATAATAATAAAAAAATTTCATATATCTTATAAAATTTATGCATTATTACTAAATTATATATATTATATATAAATATATTTATATATATAAAAAACTAATACTATATATATAATATTAATATAAAATAAAACATAATATGTTAAATATATTGTAATACTAAATTTAAGTATATTAATTACTAATAATGTTAAGTATACATATTTATATTAACTAAAATATTGCAAGATAATGGAATATAAGAATTATTTACATAATATTAATAATATATATTAATAATAATTAAAAAATATAATATAATTAATATAAAACAATATATATTATATATATAAATAATAATATTATAAATCTTTTAATTATTTATAATTATATATTTAAATATATTATATTAATTATATAATATATAATATTATATATATATATATATATTAAATATTATATTATATAAATAAAATATTATAAATATATATTATATATTATTATATATAATATAATTATATATTATTTAGTATATAAATCATATTTAATTTTATTTTAAATTATTATCATATAATAATTAACAAAAATACTCAAATCAAAAATTAATGCATTAAATCTAATCTTAATATCCAATCATTAATACGTGATATTACGGACTCAAATATAACAAGAATAATTCACTTGTTAAAATAAACAACACTTAAAAATTAAATTAAATTTCTTTAAATTAAGCCCAAAATATCAAATGTATCATAGATAAACTTTACTTTAAACTTTAAAAGTAAAACCAAATTCTTCAAAGAGTAACCAATACATGTATTAAGCATTTGTACTTACTATGACTCATCAACAGGTGGGCACAGAATGGTATCAACACCGTGACACAATAAATCTAATAAATAAATTTTATAACGGCCGATAAAACACAATGAAAAATCTTAAAATCAAAATAACATTAAAAAAATTTTGGAACAATATTAAAAAACAACTTTACAACCAATTATTCAATAAAACTGTTGTTTAGTTGATATTTTTGACTCACTTATAATTCAATCATTCTACAGGTCAATCATGCCTCTTAATATGTGCAAAACTTCATTACAAGTATTATATCACTTATATTTCAATACAAAAAAAAACCCAGTCTCAAAAGATAAATAATGTCATTTCCCTAGATTTATTAAAAAATGTTTCTAAACGCCTAATGAAACAAAAGATATTTATTATTTGCAACAATATTAAATCCAATAGAAACTCTTAATAATTTACAGGTTAAAGAAATGTTTCTCTCAGTCATTTTTTATTTCTTTCCAGATCATAGAAAACCTTATCTTTAGATGACAGATTAAACCATCATTAACACAAAATATAATAAATTTTAACAACTAAACTTCAATCTAAAATAACAGTTTATAATTATATCAATATTCAGCCCCTCAACTTTTAAACAAATAATAAATATTAAAAATTTTCGACTCTGTCTGATAATATATCAAAAAATAACTTAAAACTTAACAAATTTAATTTTTTTACATAATTCACTTTAATAATAAATTAGCCAAAATTTAAAAAAATAATAATAAAAAAAATAATAATAATGATAATTAATAATAAAAATAATCATTTTAAATTTATCAATAATAAATAATAATAATGAAATATATTTATAAGTAATTAAAATAAATCAATGATAATAATAAAAACAATAATTAAAATAATATAATAATAATAATAATAATAATAATAAATAATTAATAATAATAATAATAATATTATAAAATAATATATATAAAATAATAATATAAAAAATAATAATAATTATAGATAATAATAATAATAATATAAAATAAAATAATAAAATAAGAAATAATAATAATAATAATAAAATAATTAATAATAATACATAATAATTAATAATATAATAATAATTTATATTAAAAAATAATAAAATAATAATAAAATAATAATAATAATAAAAGAATATAATAATAATAATAATAATAAATAATAATAATAATAAAATATATAATAATAAATAAACAATAATATAAAAAATAATACATAATAATAAAATAAAATAATAAATAATAATAATAAAATAATATTAAATAAAATAATAATATAATTAATAATAATAATAATTATAATAAATAATATAATTAAAATAATAATAATAAATAATAATAGATATTCTCTTCCTTTAATATATTATCATTCAAACTCATTTTACATTTCCATTTATCATCATCGACATTATATTTACATAAAATAATAAATTAATATATTTATATTATAGAATATATATATATATATATATTATATATATAATATACTAATATATATAAATATAAAATATATATAATATATTATAAATACTATAATAATTATAATTATATATATATATATTATATATATATATGTATATATATATATATATATATATAAATATATATATAATAAATATATATATTATATACTAAAAATATAAATATATATATATTATATATCTAATATATTATATAATATATAATATATATAATAATATTATATATATATATAATATAGATATAATAAAAATAAATCAATAAATTTGATATTATTTTTTTAGAATATATATTATAAATATATTCTGTTATACATATATATATATATATAATAAATATTAAAATATATAAATGTGTATAATTATATAATATAAATAGTATATATAATAGTATATATATATTATATATATATAATATAAATATATATATAATATAAATTATATAGTATAATTATATACATATGTATCTAAACAATATATAAATATTGTATATATCATTATCGAATATATATATAGCATTAAATAAATTTATTATATTTAAAAATTATATATATATAATAATAAGAATATATTATAAATATATTATATATATATATATATAAATATTAATATTTATATATATATAATATATATATAATATATATATATAATATAATATTATATAATTATATATAATATATTATATAATATATAATATATAATTTATTATATTATAATATATATATATATAATAATATTATATAATATATATATATAATTTTTATCATACATAATACCATTGAGAATCTTTCACTTGAATTTGCTCTAAGGGAGGATGCAACTTACTCTCCCCTTTAGAAATTTACACATAAAATTCTTACAATGAATTTTCATTTTGGGTGAAGATAAGAATATCATTTCCTTCTTCAGTAGGCCGTCCAATACTGTCTATTTTACTATCTCCAATCGATTTGCTAAGATAGTCGGCGATGATATTATGCTGGAGTATGAATCTTAACCGTTGGAGATACACGGGCTCAAACTATTACCTTTTACTTCCAAAACTTGTTGTCTCGGCCAAACCAACTTGTGGATTATCGATTGTAAAGCAAACTCCTTCCCATATAAGTATGTCTCGAACTTCTTGAACCCTGTCACTCTTGCCAGTGCTTCCTTTTCTATGATCGATTAGCGTTGTTGCGTTGGCAACAATTTCTTACTCCAATAAGCAATTGGATGGAGTATCTCATTTTCCTCCTGGAATAACACATACCCAAGTGATGTCTCTGAGGCATCAACTTGCACTGTAAATACCTTATCCAGCTGCGGCATACGTAGTATCGTTTTCGAGGTTAATTCTTTCTTCATTCTTTCGAATGCTTGTTGGTGCTTAGCTTCCCATCTGACTTTTGTTGGTTCTCCTTTCTTCGTAAGATCGGAGAGGGGTGAAGCTATATCAGCATAATTTCTGACGAAATCTCTATTATACCCCGTCAGCCCAAAGAATGACCTCACTTATTTTTTGTTCTTTGGCGGCTCTGCTTTTAAAATTTGAGCGACATTATCATCGTGACCGATCTGATGGCCCAGAAATTCCACACTTGTCGCGGCGAACTCGCACTTAGAAGGTCGGACAGTATAACTTTCACTTTGTAATCTTGTAGGTACAGTCTTTATCGTGTCCAAGTGCCGTTTCCAATTCGATGAATGAATGATAATATCGTGTATATAGAAATCAACATCATTAATTTCGTCAAGGCTTCTCCTCATGGCTCTAACCAACGTAGCGCAAGCGTTGACCATTCCAAAGGGCAGTTTGCTGTAATATAATTGCCCTTTCCTTTGATATAAATCCTTTTCTTTTATTCATCCAGCTTTATGATATCTGTCAATCCCCTTTTGATAAATCCAATTTACTGTAATATTTATCTTTGTCAAACTTTGAAAACAAAGTTTGAGTGGTCTGTCATAGATTCAGTTCTAAGATTTAACCTTATTAATTCACGATACACTTAACAAACTCGCTTTTACCATCCTTCTTTTTTTACACTTACACCTTAATGTATAATTAATGAACTTTCACTATATACTCCCATCTTTATCATCTTTCAACTATTTCTCACTGTTTGCCATTAGAAGTAGAACCAATGAAAAATTGTTTTCGTCTATTTAATATTTGGCCTTTTTAAGGTAACCTATAAGGATATAACTCATCAATTACAGTAACATTTCATTAATGGCAGCTTCAAATATTCATATCATATGTTAAATGCTTATCTTATTTCTCTTCACTAAGTTTATTAATTCATGTATGCTTTTGTAACTTTCATGACGTTGATATTGGGGAATTTCATATTTTCTTGATTTTTTTATAAATTTGAGGTGGTTCATTAATCAGTTTGGAAAGTTTATTAATTGCTTCATCAACCGATTTGCAATTCTTTATATGTTAAATTCTATTTTCATGAATTTATATATAGGTATATATTTGTTTTCTCACAATTGACACAGTAATGTGAAAAATCGAAATTATTTCATTATAGGTCTTAGTGCTTTTGGTGTATATTTGGCGGAGGATTACTTCTTTGCTATGACACTATGTTTCTCGCCCCTTTGTCATAGTATCGTTTCTGTTTGACCTGCGCCCTTGACAGGTTTTCTTGTGCCATACGTAGAGTTTTTTTCAATCTTTCCTGCAAGTCGAATACATACTTGTATGTAGACTTTGCCTGCTCCGGATCGATGTCACTGGCCCATAATTCATTAAGGATCTGCATGGGTCCTCTGACTGATTGCCCATATAAAAGTTCGAACGGTGAGAAACCAGTAGATTCATGTGGCGCTTCCAGATATGCAAACAGAAGAGGCTCTATGAATTTATTCCATTTCCTAACTTGCCAGTGGCACATTCTCTTAAGCATGGTCTTCTCAGTGACCCAATGGGTCATAAAATGAAATATACTTGAGTGTATTTACCCTATATTTAGCATCTTTTGCACGTAGATACCCATAGTCGTTACCTGACTACTAATTCTTCTTCATAACCATTCCATATAATAACAATATTTAATATATATATAGGTAAAAATTCCTGCGTAGAATAAGTTTCGGTATATTAAAAACTTTCAATATATATATATAAATATTTATTCAGATGTATATATATGTCCAAGCAGATCAATTACTACTCTTTGGAAGGGTTCTTCTATGATCGGCAGTGAACACAAGGGTACCTTTGCCACTGTACCCTTCAGACACGTTCTCTGGCAGATGTCGCATGAGTAGGAAAACTTTGTTGCATCCTGATAAATATTGGGCTAATAAAAGTGGTGGGTTTCTTTACCCATCGTCTTCTTCACTCTCTGGTGTCCGCCAAATACCTCGTCATGAGCTATGCTCAAAATTTTGTTTCTAAATTCTCTTGGAACTATAAGCACATTCCTTTCAGTGTTATTTTCTATCACTCTTTTATATAATAAATCTTAACTAACAGGAATTTTCTTTCGCCCTATTCAATGGACTTCCAAATTTTGCTGAAAGTAAGATCCTGTTTTTGCTTATCCTTGAAATCGGCTCTGTCTCTCACGAGACTATGAATCTGATCATCGTCGATATCAGATACTTCCCCAGGAGCTGCAAGGCTCGGGACAATTTCACCGAGATGAACATTTTCTGAATCATCAGAATCTTCTATCACAAATGAAACATGGTCAGCACTTTCTAAAATGAGATCTTTCTTGTCCACTGCTGAAGCTTCTGCGGGAGATTCATTCTTCTGAGAGACCCTAATAATACCTTCTTCACTAGGTGTTTCACTTCTAACTTCTTTTGCAACTTCCACCGCCTCTTCATCGATGTGTAGACTGACTTTAAAGGTATCCAAATGAGTAGAGGACTCTGCGCTCGTACTCTCTTCCGCCTTAACGATGACTAGGGATCCCAACTTCACATGAGTTTTAAATTTTTGCATTTCGCGAGGACTCGCGCACTGAGACCCATCCCAATTTGCATAAGGCTTGCCTTGAGGCAATACTCCGTCAATATTCCCAAGTATCAAGTCATACACAATGTCAGGCATTACTACAGCCTTAGTTTTCCCTGTGTAGTATGGAGTATTCAAAACTACAGTCGCGGGTGAAACTTTCTTACAGTATTATCTAAAATTCTCATACTCGTTTATTCCCCAGTATAAATCACTTTGATGAACATACTTTCTTGTACTAAAATTCCCATTAAAACCATTTCTCTTAAACCCCAATTATCAAAAACCATTTTCAAACTTCAACTGACTCATTTATTTTTTTCATCTTCTCCACCCACCATACATACATTCTACTTCTCCTACTTCTTTCACCCTAGAACTATTCTTCTTCTTCCCCTGTCAATAAAAATTTTCCTCCCCTTGCTCTTTCAACAGTAGTTTTCCTGTTTTCCTGCCGTTCCAAGTAAATTATTGTTAACTCCTTTGCTACTTCCAAGCAACACAACAATTCTTCTCTTTTCTCACTTTTTATTACATCCTGTACAGTTACTATATCTTTCTTTCTCATTTTTTCTCTTTAAATTTTTTCTTCCACTTTTTTGTTGCTTGTTAATTCTTCAACTTGTTTCCTACTCCTCTCTTTTTTTTGTTTTGGCTATTTATTTGCTTTCTTTCATAAAGACCTATCCTATTTTTCTCTATTAAAATACTTACTGAACTATTTCTGTTTTCTGTACTCATGCTTATGGTGCTTTTCAAAAGTCTCTTACTTGTAATACTGATCTTAAATTTAGGAGAGTCTAAATTCGGAAATCATTATACGCACAGAAACAGAATAAACTCGCTTATTCGATCAATGAACTCTAATAAAATCATCTGTCACGTGTTCTAAACAACATAGCACGCAGTTGATCATTTCTTTAATCATCATAACGTTTTCGATATACACCTCCTCATTATTCTATTTCAGTATAAGTTCATAAGCTTTAAATTTCTATAACCTATAGCCACTCTTCTCTCTTGATCATACACTAAATCTAGCAGTGTCTTTCTGAAAAATGTCAAGTTAGACTTATAGTAAATCTTCTAAAGATAGTTCGATTGTACGGAACACTTGACACCTTTATTAGTTAATAAAGAACCTAACAGATGGGCATAACATTCAATGGGTATTTCACTGGCGGGGGCTTGTTTCTCAAATAAGGTGATGTAATCTTCAATGTTGTTTACCTTTTCATCAAAGGAAGGTAACTTCAACTTGGGTAGTCTATTATTTGCAGGAGTAGTAGTTGTGAGAGGAGGCCTTGGAGATGCAATTGCTGCTCTATGTTGGCACTGTCTATCTTCAGCATCTAGTTTCATCTGCAGTATTTTTTATACTGACTCTATATATTCTTTTTCAGATTTTGTTGTTATCCTGCGGTCTTTTATTCTGCTGCGATTTTTCGTTCATCGGCTTCTTCTTCCATTTTCATTTTGCGTTCTTCAATTTCCTTCGAGATCTTTTGTTCTTCTATCTTATTCAAAGCCTCTCTCTCTCATTCTTTCCTCACGACAGAAGTTTCCCACATCTATACCAGTTAAACCCAGCCCCTTACATATTTCTAGAAGGGTGTCGTTACTTGCCATAATTTAAAATTTTCAAATATACAACTAGCACAATAGTCACGAATAATTAAAATCGAGCTATCTTACCTGAGTAGCTCACACTTTAACCGTTAATAAAAATATACTTCAATGTAAATTATTTATATATATATATATATATATATTATATGAATTATATATATATATATATATAATAATACATATAATATACTATATATATATTATATTATTATATATTATAATATATAAGATAGTAGATATATATATAAATATAACATACAAAATAATATATTTAAACTATTTAAATATGATATATACATATAATATGTAGTATATTATATAAGTAATTATAATATATATAAAATATAATAATATATATATATATATATATCATGATAATTATTAAGAATATTATAATATTATTATAATATATATATAATATAACTTTATTATATATATTATATATATAGAAATATATATATATAGTATATTAGTAAATATATATAGTATTTAATATAATATATAACTATATGATATATATATAATTAGGTGTGATAATATAGTATATATATATATATAATATAATATAATAATAAAATAAATAAACTATTAATATATAAATATATAATATTTATATAATATAAATATATTAATCATAATATATTAATCATACATATAAGTATAATATAAAAAAATAATAAAATAAATAAAAGATACTATATATATAATAATAGATATATGATATATAGTATGATATTATTTATAATATATATATATATATAAATACAGTATATATATATAATATATATATAATTATAGTATAAATAAGTATATATAAAATATATTATATATATATATATATATATATAGTATATAACTAGTATATAGTATATAAATATAATATATATATTATAGTATATATATATATAATATTAATAATATATATACAAGATATATTATAAATACATACATATAAATATTAATATATATATTATTATAATATATAATAGTATATATATATATGATATAGTATATATATATATAGTATCTATATAAGTATATATATAATAGTATAGAATTATATAGAATATAATTAATATACTAGTATATATAATATATATATAAAAATAATATAATATTATATAAAAGATATATAATATTAATAAAGTAATTAATATTAATATTATATAATTATATATATATATACTGTCAGATATAATTATATATATTATAATAATATATGAATATATGATATAATATATAAGTATATAATAGTATAATATATATAATAATATATATATATATAATATATAATAATATAATATATATATATACATAATAGTATAATATAATAATAAAATTATATATAATATATATATATATATATATTAATAATATATAATAAATATATAATATATATATACTAATAATTATATATATAAAAAAAATATATTATTATATATAGTAAAGATAGAATGATATATAATATACATGTCATACTTTTTTTCTTTCAAACCCTCCCCACTAAGTTTTTTTTAATCTTTAAGCTTTTTTCTTCAAATTTAATTTTATATAAGCTCAATACCCAGTTTCTGCTAAGCTCACACCTCTTAATCCTCTTCTCTCTCTCTCCCTCTCGCTCTTTCTGGTACTTCCCTATATCGATCTCACTTCTCTCTCTCTCGTCTATATATATTATAGATATAATTATATATATATATATATATAATATAATATATATATATATATATAGATATAAAATAATAAAATTATCTATATATACAAAATTCTAAACCGATCTTCTTGACAACCCTTCCTATCATCTCAATAAATTCAAGTATACAACGTTTAATTATTATTTTCCCTTTCTTTATTTTCATGATGTTGATAAAAATATAACCATCCATCCTTATATAAAAAAATGCTATTCAGTCATGAAAATGTTTTATTTTATAAAAATCAAAAAAAATGATTCAAGAACTGAATTTTCTTTACAAAAATTTATTATTCCATCACATTTTCGCTTTCATTAATCTCTTTCTGTTAAAATCTCTATAAACTAATAAGTACTCATTTTTCTATAAACTTATACTTCGTTACTACAGAGTAAAATAATCTATGATCAAGACAAAATTACTCTATTAAAATCCTCCTATATCCACTCTCCACAGCTCATAAATGTCCTAAAATCGTTCATAACGATTTAATTCCAATTTATAATTTAAATTACCTTCTAATCATCTTAAAGCAATCACAAAGCTTTCTTTAAAATATCGTTCTTTTTTTTCAAATGAATGTTCTTTAGTTAAAATTACTTCACTTATGGTTCTTATCTCCTCATGTTTTTCTTAAAGTTACAATAAGTAAGAATATTCCATTATTAAATTTGTCATACTCATCAACGACATAGTACCGATAAACTTTCTTCATTTATCATGAATAGATTTTACATATGTCCAAAAGTGTACCTTATATTTTAAAGTATTTATATGTTAATGTTACAAATACAGTCTTAATTAGAATACTGCTAAAATAAGTTCAATATAAAATGATCAAATTTTTTTTTTAAACAATTATGTTGTGCGTGGACAGCATTTTCTTGTTAATATATTCATGATATATTTTATAATAGTTCATTATTGACAATTTTATAGCATTGTTTTTAAGCAATTTTTCAATGTTATCTGCTATCATTTATACTTAAGCATCTAAGGAAGTAAACACTCAGTATCTATAGATACTAGCCTTCAATTCAAACAGTTAAAATAATTTTAAGACAATAAAATAAAAAATTTTATCATCTGTAAAACTGCCTATATTTTTCCTTACTTCTCTTATAAAAACTAGTCATACCTCAAGAAACTGGCTTTAAACAATGTACGTTACTTATAGCATGACATATCTCCAAATTTTAATACATCTCTTTCAATCAAACTTATAAGTGCTTCATGACAAATTTCCTATATATTACTCAACTCCTTTAAACATCACTCATCATCTCTTATGTCACTCAGGTGCATAGATCAACCTATCCAAATCGATTTTTTAATAGGCAATAGCGCAAGTGTTTTTAGGATAATGAATAATTGTAGTGAGTTATGATAAACAAACTTCTCCAGTAGTCCTTCTACCTAGCCACAATTTATAATCTCTATTTTTTAAATAGCGGTTAGTCGACAAATACACCTAATGGCATACAATCATGTTCATTGATTGTCTTCTTTATTCAGCAACTTACTTAAAAACATAATTCTTTATAACGCCTCGCGACATTTTCTTCTTAAATATTCTAGCGAAAGTTTCATTAACTGTTTTGAATTTGAATGACTATTATTAAGAACCTTATCTAATTTCTTAAAGTTGCAACGAATAAGAATATCTCCACCATCAACATTAAATTAACAATGCTCAAAATTGTCACAACGCACATATATCCAAAATATCCCTGACTCATCCTTCCCACCAATTCGTCCTATTCCTGTTCCCCAAAATATGATACTCTTTAATCTTACCTTCAATTTACCTATTTCACTCAGCCTGTAATTTAAATGTACTACAATTTCCTTACAAATAACATATTCCTTATCAATATTGTTACCATTAATTCTAAAATACTCACTGTTTTATTTACTCCTTTTTTTTATGATGTATCGGATGTTCCCTAGATCTTTTCTTATCAATTGTGTAAATTTTCGTCAGAAACGCCGAATTCTCCAGTAAAAGCTTCCAATCCTTTTCCTACTCAATCTTATCAAAAAAATCACCATATTTACATAAAGCTCTTCCCACCATAAACAACCCATGTAGTACCGTAAAATAAATTAAAATTTTAAACTTAAAATCAATATCAATATTAATTAAATTTGTAATCTTAATTTTAATAATATTTTACATATAACCTTTTATTTGCACTATACGTGATTCACACATGAAGATTCTATATCTAAAGAACAATTAGCTAGAAGGGACGGTCAGTGAGCGGGAGTTGGACGAGTGAGGGTGGGAAGGTGGAGGATGAGGGGAAAGAAGTACTTACTTCTTTTCTAAAAGATTCTAAAAAATCTTGACTTGTCACCACGAAAAATTAGTACATAGAATAAAATTTTGTTCAAATCAAATTTATTTTAATATTTTTTATCAATTTTTATAGATAAAAAACACATAATCTAAATCATTCATTTCTTATTAAATATAAAATTTCATGAATTATTTAATAAACTAAGAAATATAAAATAAAAAAAAAAATACTAAAAAAAAAAAATAATACGTGAATAATTAAATAAATTATGTAAAATAATTATTAATTTTTCGAAAAGTTATTTTAGCATTTGTATATCGAGGGAGATAGTAAAAGTATAGAACTAGTATATATACTAAGATAATAATATATATATAATAAAATATATATATATAAGTATAGTAATATATATAATAAATAAATAAAATTAAAAACAATATATAAATAATATAGTAGGAATAGAAGAATATAGAATATATTGCACTGATGTAAACCTTCTATAAAACAACTAACAAAAAACAGTACAATATCAAAAAAATTTCTTTTTGTGTTATCTTACCCCAGAAGACACCCCATCTACTCCCATGTAGTATATAAGATATTTAATATATATAGTATATAGTAAATATTATATATATATAAATAATGTATATTTATATATAAATATATTATATATATATAGATTATATATACAATATATAATAGAAGTATATATAAGCTTATTATATATATATTATATATATATATATATATAATAAGTAGTTTAAGAAATAAATATATATATAAGTAATTAGAGTATATAAGTATCATATATCCGCCCATATATATATACTATAGGTATAATATTTGTTTTATATTAAGTAAATATATATAGTATTTCATTTAAATTATATATAAATATTATGTACCATTTAACCTGACATATTTTATAGATATTTATATATAGTAATATAAGATATAGCGTACAGTATAGTAATATTAATACAAGTTATTAATGCTAATAAAGATACTATTGATTATTAAAGTCAATATGATAACTTATATATATATATAGTATATGAATAGTATAATATATATATAGTATATATATATAGTATATATAAATTATATAATATATAATAGTATATTATATAGTATATATATATATATTTAATTATGTAAATATATCATATATATATCAATAGATATAATCGGATATGATACTTATATTATATATATAATATAAATATAAGATGATATATAATATATATATATAATATATATATATATATATATATATATATATATAATATATATTATATAATATTATGTATATAATAATATATCTAATATATAATAATATATATAATATAATTATATATAATAATAAATATATATATATAATATATAATATAATATATATAAATTTAATATATTATAATAATATATATATATATATTAAATTATATAATATTATTAATATATATATTATATATAATATTATAATATATATAATATAATATATATAATATATATAAGCTTTAATAATAACTAAATATATGATATATATAATTATATATAATCTATATATATATATATATATATATAAAATATAAAATATATTATCTAATATTAAGTATAAAATATATTTAAGAATATATATATAATAATATAGAATATATAATAATATATATAATATATATCATATATATTAAGTAATAAATAATTATCATCTATAGGTAATATAGTAGTAATTATATATAAGTAGTATAATATTAATAAATACGTATAAAATATTTATTGATATATATATATAATTAGTAGAATAAGAATATATAATATATATATGATAACATATTTAAATAATTAAAAATATGTTAATGAATAAGACATACGAGTATATAAACTAAAGTTACGGAAATATCAGTATGATATGAAATTATAATAATAGTATAATATGATAAATAAAATGCTTGAATGTTATTATATCTTATGACTAGTGTTAAATGTGTTTGACTATCGCATTGAAGATACTCCGAATTAATAATTCGTTACATTTGCAGTTATTTATATGTATAAATGTTAAATATTTCATAAATCACACTATTTCTATAAATATTATATGTTGTTTTAACTTTTAATATATGTTTTACGATCTCTTTCTTATAAATATATAGATATATCTTTATAAAGAACAAACAATAATATCTCGTAATAAATTTAATAACTCAAAATAAAATTAAAATAATCCTATGAACGAAAAATTCTCATCAGAAAAATACCCTTCATATAAAACAAAATCCTAAAATGAATGATATATATGATTCAGTATAAAGAAAAATCAGATGTAAAACATATCTAAGAATACCATTGTCCAAACATATAGCATTCAATTCATCTCCATTGCCCCTCTCTCACAACTAACTGACTGCCTGCAAATAATAACTACCGTCAATTTGAATTTAGGCCTTCCTTTATAAAATGTAAAAAACATGGTAATATTTACATTCAGCCGTTATTTAAAACAGGACCCCTCCATTGAAATCACCTTCATTTAAGTTATTCGCCCATCTGTTATCTTCTTTATTATCTAATAAAGCTTTAACTTTTTGATGAACTATCTCACTGTTAAAGATTCTCAAGTTTGTACATTTTAAATAAAGCATTTGGTCTCGTTTATTAATTACTCTATAAATTTTCTATCTTTCTAATTTAAAGCATGCCATCTTCTATCTTATATAAGCGCTTGTATATGAAAAAATTTCATTATCATTACAATAAATTGATACACTTCCTGCTGATTTTCGAAATTACGATGATTATTAATCATTTCCATTTTATCAATTATCATATTACTGGCCATAATAGCTTGCTACTTTCTCAATAATAAGATAAATGATCTTTAAAATATCTCACAGCTCAGATAACTTTTACAAGCACATCATATGAATTCAATCACAACTCAAATCAGTCCCCACTTAAGGTAATGTTAAGTATGGCATACAAAATAACTGGTAATAATTATTACAGGAAATCCACATACAATACACACACTCCAACAAACTCATCAGACAGCTTAACACATAAACACCAAAAAATAATTGTTTACTCACATCCACTAATATCTTGAATAAGTTTTACTAAACTTACACAAATGAATAATTTTTTTCTTAAAAATATATCCAATATTTTTACAATATTACTTGTACTCATATAATTACATAAAACTACTTTCATCCACAACATTCTTCTAAGAATGAAGACTAGTAATCTACAGGTAATAATTACCGAATAATTAAAGTCCTATTGTTCGTCTAATATACCCCCCATCACCTTGCCAGTCTTTTTACTTCTCTCAAAATTTTTAACTGCCTTTTTACTGAGACACTTTTGTTTGAATGTAAATCTTTAATCAAGTATGTCATCAAATTTATTAAGCTTTTGCAATAAACTAATATAATTTATATATTCAAAAAGTTCACCTCGTACTTATTTAATACTCATTACTACACAGAAACTAATTCTTATAATTCTTACATTGTTATCACTATACTAATATACTTATTACGGGTCACGCAAGCCCTATTCAATTCTAATTCGTCATTTCTCTAACATCCTCTCATAAATTCAAAAATTTAAAACTCTTTAATGTGTTTACCCTAGTCATCTTAAGTCGGTAAGATATCGAGCTCATATCTCTACTCATTGTATACCTTTAATCAGTCCTACCATCTAGACTATCTTTAATTCAAAGAGAATTTAATAAGTTAAACACCTATGAATAATTTTATTATATTTCCTCAGAAAAAATCTCCCTCAGAATCTTCAGCATGGTACAATAAAATATCCCATTTATGAATGCTTACCATATTTCATTTCTATAGTAAATTCTTAAGTATCAAAAAATTGTCACTCTTTGAATGTTCCCTTAAACACCCTGTCCCTTTAACTATCTAATATCTACAATGATCAGATTCATATGCACTTAAGCACATTGCCCCATTTTCACAGATTCACCCGAGACAGTATCTACCTCATCAAAAATAAGGGTTGCATAGGCTAAGCAAAATCAATATTTAATGATTTATATATAAAAATACAAAAAAATAACACTTTAAAATGAATGTGCATAGTCTCCAAGAGAATTTAACAACAAAGATTTATCCATACTCATGGACTCGTTTTTTCCTTACACAATATTTAAGAAACGCTTAAATAAACCCACCACTTAGATATCCGCAACATTATACAGGATCAGCAGCAAATTTTTCCTACTCATTCAACATCCCATAGAACGTTTCTTAATTTACATTTTCAAACTTACCCTTTGTTTCACTCCGATCAACAGAACACTCCAAAGATTAGTAATTTATCTATCTATCTAACCTACTGTACAGCTAAACTTTTACTAACATCAATATTATAACTTAGTTACAGTTTCACTATAATATCCTATCCTAACCGTCCCCTGTAAAAAGTACATCTCTCACTAAGTTTCAAGAAAGGTTTATTATCATTTTTTGTCGTAATAAGGATTCTCCAGATTTCTGAAAGGGAAAAATACAAGAAATTGATCAAAATTATAAATCCACTAAAGACACTCAATTAAATTTCATTTTTCATAGTTAAAAAAAAGCATCTACGAATTTTACATTAAATATTAAATTGAATAAGATTCATAACACGTGATATATGTAGGCACCAACACCACTTAGAAGTTATTTGCTCACAGTTCCAACTTTATGATGTGCAATCATTCATATACCCAGTCAGATCCTAATTAATTATCCGTGACATCGTAGCCCAGCAATCAAACATTCTACAATACAATAGTGGTATTCACTGCAAAATATTAAAACTCTACACTAATGCAACAGAAAACCTGTCAATTATTCCATTCAAACATAAACTGATACTAGACAAATTCAGAAACAATTCAAAAACGTGATAATTATCACTAGTTCCATACTCACATCCATAAAAGATGCTCATAATTCTGACTTTACTAATGTAATCTCACCTTTATTTCAAAACTATAAGACGCATTTTTATTATTTTTTCAAAACTGTGATGAAAACTCATATATAAAGCAAATACACTCAAGAATTTATCATATATATATGATTAAATTAATATTTAATAAATAATTTTAAATCATCTTGTCCCTGTCTTTGTGCAATATTGAAAGAATATCCCATTCCACTTGAAATCACTTAATAGAATTAATCTATATTACGATCAACACATAATATATCTCAATAGTATCGATAAAGGATTTATTTTTTCCATTCCCCAAAAATATCCTTCACTGTTTCCTGTAACATCTATTCATGACAACATATTTATTTAACCGCCATCTATGACAATACCAATGCTGTTTAACCTTAAACCCTACCCTACATATCTTGCAAATTTTAGAATCAGATAATTTACAAGATACTTAATATGTATATATTAATCCTCCTCACCATTAGCATTACCTTCTATATTTTACAAAATAAACGATGACAAATTCTCTCTTCAGTATTACTTGCCCTGCAATAATTCACCGATCTGTCTATCCTTAATCTATCACGACCACTCAAACTTTTAAGTTCCCAATGAAATATCCAGTAAATCTTGATTTATCAAAATGTATTTACATGATCCATAAACCTAATATCATACAGAGACCTGATTTTCAGACTCAATCTGCATACATTACAGTCAGCCTCTTAAGTCAACTCATTGCTCCGTTTTATCCGAAGTAGAAAACCTTTGAGAATTAATGATTGATCTATATACTACTAAGTGACTTCAGTCATGCAAATTTTTAAACTGTTCACTTGACACGATAAAGACTTTACCTACAAGATTACAAAGTTAAGTAGTATTTTCCGACCTTCTAGAATTCTTATTCCCGGTCGACACAGTTTTAATTTTCCTGTGCCACAAGGTCTGGTCACTATTATTTCTCTCAAAGTTGTAAAAAACAATCCCAATCAACAAAAAAAAATTATCATTCTTTTAGCTAATTTATTTTAAATTCTTATAAATATATGCAGGGTAATGCTTGATGCAGATCTCATTTACTAAAAAAAGAGAAGCCAACAAGACGTCAGATTAGTAATCGTCTAACACCAACAAGCATTCAAAATAATGAATAAATAATTAACTCTAAAACTATACTACGTATTCTCATCTGAAAGCTTATTACATTCAAATTTATGCTCAGACAATCAACTGTTTATTTATTCCAGTAAAAATGATATAACTCCATACCAAATCTCATTAAGTAAGTAATGTTCCAACGCAACAACCTAAGTCTATCGATAAAAGAATCACTACAACTTTTTTTACACGGACACTCCATTTAAATCGTTGTGACACATACTATATTATTTTGTCCTTTAATCACCCCCTTTCCTCTATACAATAAAAATTATACATCCGACTATCATGGTCTTGATCCCTTTCCGTTCCCCCCCCCAACTTAAGATTCATTCCGCACATAATCCCATCTCCCATACTATCATAAGCAAACTCTAGTTTATGATATTAAAATAGACATATACTTCCTCCTTAAT
This sequence comes from Trachelipus rathkii, assembly GCA_015478945.1. Classification (NCBI taxonomy): domain Eukaryota; kingdom Metazoa; phylum Arthropoda; class Malacostraca; order Isopoda; family Trachelipodidae; genus Trachelipus; species Trachelipus rathkii. The sequence continues at coordinate 41,117 of JABUQX010054620.1, forward strand.
AATCTAAATTAAGCTCAGCTTCACCCAAATAAAATTCATTTGTTAATTGAGAAACTTTTAAATACTTACATTGTAATATAGTCACCCCCTTAATATCAAATTTCTCAGAGACCTTGACAAAACTAGACGTAATGTACAATACACAATTTTACACTTTTCTACTCATAATCATTTATCATAAGTATATATATAACATACCTAATAATATATATTTAATATAATATAATATATACATATTAGATAAGTTAGTAGATAGGTAGTTGAAATATGAGTAGTAATTAGTGATAATATATAAAATAAATATAGATTAAATATTTAATAATAATAATATACTTAACTATTATTGTAATAAACTAAGAAATAATAATATGTATATATATACTAGTAGTAAAAAAATAACATATCAGGTAGTAACTAAATAATAATATAAAGAATATAATAGTATATAGGAGTATAGATATAGTGCAGAAAATAATATATAGCAGATAATTAGGAGACGAAAAAATATAATATGATAGTAGATATATATAGCCGATAATATATATAAGAAATAGATAATAGTATAAATATAATTATTTATTACTATATTATATATAAAAGAATATAACAAATAATGTAATAATATATATATTGGAATGTGATATGTATATAATATATATATATATTAAGCAAGAATAATATCAATTAATTATTATTATATATATATATATATATATAAGTATAGTACTAGGTAATAATAAAAAGTAAAGTATAATGTGGTATATAATAATAGAGCTAAGGGTAAGGGATTATATATAGTCTAGTTATATATAGTAGATAAGTATATTATTATATATAGTAAGAATATAATAATATATATATATAATAACATACAGTATAAATATATATATGAAATATAATATAAACAATATAACGGGATGAAATTACGCGAGTATATATATAATACAATAGTAATCGTATATAATAGCTAAACTAAGCGTAATCTATATATATAGAGCGATAAACAGACATTATAAATATCATATATATAATATAGTTATATAATAGTTATAGACTATAAACAAATTACTTATTTTATGTAAATAATAAGAATAATTAAAAATAAATAAATTTAAAAACTAATGTACCTATTTGAAGGGCTACTTAGCCCCATTATTATTATGATGAGGGATCCAAAGATTCTCTATTATTATTATTATTATATATAATATATTTTATTAGATATATCTTATATAGTTATAATCATCGAGTCAGAGATTATAGTATAAATATATTATGAATATGTCCTATCAGTCCATTGATTTCATCTCATAGCAATATTTATGTGCTAAAAAAAATTATATCGTAGTATTAATTATATTAAATATTATATTATATAATTAATTAGATATTATTATATTAATATATGTATTATTATAATATTATTATATATTACTATTATTATAATTATTAGTAATTAAATAGAATTAGTATATTATTAATATTATTATTAAAGATTGAAATAAAAGATCTATTAAATGATTATATATTAATTCAAATATTATATTATATATTATATATAGGTATTATATATCTACTTTAATTACGGTTATGAGTCATAATATGTTATTTAATTAGTACTTCATCATTGAGATAAATTATATATACAATTGAAGATATTATTATCATATTATAACTATATAAGTATAGATTATTACTATTATTATATTATATATTATATATTCGTATTTGAAATGTAAAATACATATTTAAATTAAATCGTTTAAAAGAGATAAATTTGTTTTTTTATTTCTTCTGTTTAAAGTTTAAATTAGTATTTCGTCATACTGATTTAATAACCAAGAATAACGTTTAAATGTTCGTCATTAAGTATTGATTAAAATTTATAGCTCACTATAATTATGATTGTGTTTTATTACAAATCTTGTAGCTAAAAATATGTTTTATCAGTAAACTAGTACCAATATACCTCACTTTTTTTATTAGAAAAATGGGAATAAATAAACATGGCCCGTGGATAGACTAGTTTCATATTTAACTTAGTCTCTAATACTTATTTCTTATTCACAAATTACCTATCTATTTTAATGTATTAGTAGTAATCTAGTAATATATTAGAATTTAATATAGCTATTTAGATAAGTTTAATATTTGAAAAAGATTTTAAATATTACTCTTTCATCTTCACACTTAAGCCCTTTTGTGTTCGTGAGGAAATGATTATACCTCGTAAGTTAAATATCTGATAATAAAACCTATTTAAACTCTTAATCTGTGCGTGTCTCGGATTTTTTCAAAATTTTATATTTTTAATTTATAACTAGAAATTCTTTTTTTATTGCTCTAAAATTCTATTACATCTATTTATATCCTGATGGTTATCCAGTCTTCCCACTTTTGGATATCATAGTTAATTCAATTTTAAATAGCTTTTATTACTGATCATTTTTTACATTTAAATTTTAGAAGTAAAGTTTATCTTATACTTTATCTTGAATTTATTACAATAAAATATGAACCATTTTTAAATGTTTCGTTTTAGTAGTAAACTGAACTACTGATCAAAGTTTTCATCACTATGCCATGCTCTTTGATTTAATATTAAGAAGTATAGAATTCCTCCACTAATGGCATATTTTCTTAATTGTATAAAATTACATAATTAAATAAAATAAATATATAATACTATAAATACACAATAATATATTATAATAATAATAAGATAATATAAAAAATTTTATATAAATTTAAATATATCATATAAAAAATAAATGTATAAATGCAAACTGTATACGTAAGTATATATATATATATATATATAATTATATATATAATAGGTGAGGTAGTAGGAGTAATAATTATAATACTAAAGGTATATAATATGAAATAAGTAGACTATATAGTAACGGGTAGATATAGCACTGAATGTAATCGAGGTCAAGACAATATACAGGAGGACGAGAGAGGTAGTGACAGGAGCAGACGCGAAGGGAACAATCGGAGAGAAGATGTGAATGTGACGTTAATTCGAAGTAGATATATTACGTAGATAATACAAGGAAATAGGTCGTCCGTGGGTAGTAGCTGCTTACAAGGACACGCAGGGGCAAGTAACAATAGAATAATATAATAAGATATATAAACGTAGATAAGTACATAATCATATTATTCCAGCATTAGCACATTATACGAGATTAATATATAACTACATCAGGAATAGTCCCAAGATAAGAATAGTAGTATAAATATTAGTAAGTTAATAAGCAGTTAAGGGTTGTATGATATAGGATGATATAGTAAGATATATACGAGGATAACTATAAATAGTGGGGAAAATATAGTATACGGCATATAATAGCTGTAGGCCGTCAAGTATCATAGATATATTATAACTAAATGAACATACAGTATAAATAATAGCAAAATATAAATGATTGTACCATTTATTTATAATACATAGTAATATAATACATATTACAAAATTATATATTATATTTAATTATATAAAAATATATATTATTATATATAAATTAAATGTATAATATATAATAATATAATAAATAAAGTAAATATAACTATATACCATATATATAAGTAATAATATAGATATATTATACGATAATAGAATATAATATTATATAAAATATAATATATATATATATATATAAAATATAATATAACAAATAGTAATAAAAAAAATAAAGCGTAAAGAAGGGCAGTATATATAATATATAATAGTGATAAAGTAAAAATAGTTATATAATATATATCCTATATATATATAGCCTATTATATATATAGTAAAATATAATATATAAGAAGTGGGTATATAATAGTATAAGTATCAATATATAGTAGAAATAGTGTTATATAATATTACAATAATACTAGGCTAATTATAAATAATAAGATATATAATTAATTTATATAATATAAAATATATATAGAATATATATATTAATATATGAATATAATGACAAAATATTTTTTTTTTCCTATTTAATATTTTAATATATATTATAATAATATATGAATAGTATATTGGAAACTAAAATATAAATAAGTAATAAGTATAGTAATTATATAAAAAAAATAGTATATAATTAAAAATAATATATATATATATC
>JABUQX010054622.1:0-36228 GCA_015478945.1 Trachelipus rathkii
AAAAAGTAAATCGACAATAAAAATAATTTTGATAAAAAAATATGCGAAATTTTTTGTTTAACTTTAAAAAAATAAAATCATGACAAAACTTTCACCTTAAGTTTCTATGGAAAGCAACAAACTTTTATATGTAAATAGATAAAGGAGAAATTAATTGTAAAGAAATATGTTGGAAATTGCCTTGGCCGCATAAGAAGTGCTCTTAAAAGGCATTAAATTAAAAGAGAATTATTTCCAATTGGGATTTCCATAATTTTTATTTAATGAAATTTTTTTTTAAGTTTGTTTAAAAGATAAATTTTAAACAAAATACAAATATAAAATATGGTTATGGGTTTCGTAAAATAAAATTTGAAGAATTCGCAAATATTTAAGAAATTTTTTTTTTTTTTGTTATTTTACGCAGATTCCAATTTCCATCAAGCCCAGATCAATCTTTTTAATTACGCCTTTGCCTGTCCTGTCACTGGCTCGCCATGAATAAAAAAACCCTAGCCAAAGTTGTTTGGCTACTGAATATTTGAAAAAGTTTCAAAAAAAATATTATCAAAGAAATTCATAATAGTTGGGACATGCTCATAAAATTGGACAGAAGATTTCTAAGTTATGATTATGAAAACAATGGAAAACTTTGGTGAAAGAGTGGAAAGTATATTCCTATAATTTTATTCCAACCAATAATTAAAGAACAAATAGAAAAATATAATAATAATAATAATAATAATAATAAAAATATAATTAATAATAATAATAATAATAATAATAATAATAATGAGAATCGATCTGGTCTTGAGATGGATGGATGGAAGCAAGATGCAGTACTGTATTCAGTCGGGTAATTTCTAATCCCTCTGAAAAAATTTATATTGAATATAATATACACAGAAATTCATATTTTGCGTATAAATTGGATATATTTATTAAATGATCTAAGAAAAGAAGGAAAACTAGTTGGTGATTAAAAATTGGCTGCTGCGAAGATAACTTGGATGGTGGACTGACCTGAACTTACACAATTCACCAAATATATGTAACTATATTAATGTCTTGCCTCTCTTCAACTTCTCCAACCAATGAAATTAAAGAACAAATATGTACTAACAAATTCTGTGTAGGAAAGCAAATTATACAAATTATTGTCTAAAAGTATAAGTGACTGGATTGTAAAATTACACTTGCTTTTATACTTTATGATGATAGAATTAGAGTATATTTTGATGAATTATCAGAACCAGTTCAACAATGGTTAAAAAAAATTTAATTATCTTTAAGCTGCTATTCATGCATTTCAGTCCATGATATACATTTTAAAGGTTAGTTCCCCTATATAAGAAATTGCTTATGGAAAACTGAATTACAAATATAAAATGATGAAGGGACTGTTCAATCTTGAATGATTGCAATTTAGTTACACTGGATAATTATTCAAGCATAGAAAAAAAAGAGCATAAATATTTCCTACCTATGAAGTAAGCCTATTAATAATAATCTTTTTATCCTTATATTATTAAAAACTTTAAAATTAAATTAAATTTTTTTGCAGGTTTATTTTTTTTAATTACACTTCAGGGAAAATAAGAAGAGATTTATAACTACAGAAAAACAACCAGATTCTCACATTGTCTTATTTCATTGATAGTTTCTTATATAGATCGTCGCATTTATTCCTACAATGATCTCAGGATGAGTGGGCTTGTTAAAAATTGGAACCGCTGTAGTTTTTTGTTTTATCTGGCAACATCGTTTTTGCTCGTACGTTCTCTATATACTAATCTATTTTTTTTTTCATCTGCAATAAAAGTTCGTTTTGGGAGTTTTTTTACAGCCCTAGCGTCTTCGCTTTCTTGTTGTAGGTCCAGGCATATATAAAAAATAGGACAAGGCCTTTGCCTCTGGGAAAAGAATTAGTCCAAAGAATAACAAGCGTGTTTCCATCTCATGAAATTATTTCTTGTTGGAGACCAAATTATTTCATTCTATTATATTGGTGCCAAGTTTTGAAGCTTAAGAATGAGAGTGGAGATTATTGCTTAGGGTATAACTCTCCTTCTTAAATTTTAAATCATTAAATTTGAACATAAAATTAATTACATTATAAAATTAATTAATTAAAAAATTTAGTTAAAAGTTTAATAAATGCTATTACCAAATGTTATTACCTACATTTTTAATGTTGCTTTATCCAGTTATATTTTATGAAATTTTAAAGAATATTTATTTTTAACTTCTTGGCATCAAAATCTTGAAAAGTATATAAAATTAACTTAAAAATATTTTACAGGAAAACTTTGTTTGTACCACCATTACCTTAAAAAGTCACGTCGTACTTTTTTGATTTTTTTGAAATTTTGGGCCTTCAGCAATGATTCCACATTTCAAACCGTACTTTTTGGGTTTTGAATGAAAAATTGCGATATTTTTTTCTCAGCTCATTTGATCAACATGAGATTTTGTAGGGCCATGTGTAGGCCTATGGGGGTTGCACATTATTTTTACTTAAACTTTTTATATTTTTATTCTTTTACATGCATTAGTTTAGATTTTTTTCAGAACATAATAAAAAAAAAAAATGTTAAATATTTTTTTCGTATTATACAAATAAAAATTATCTACCGTAATAAAGATGGATCTTTGGCCGACTATACAAGTCCTGAAATTTTATTGTTGATCGGATGAGTAAAAACAAATATAAAATTTCACTTTTTCCAAATATTTTGAATTTTTTGGAAAAGTGAAATATTTGTATTTTTTTTCCACCCAGTCCGATCACATTTTAAAATTTCGAGGACTTGTTAAAGCGTGGCAAGATACATCTTTTTTTTTTTACTATAGATAGTATTTTTGTATAGTCAAAAAAAAAAAAAAATTTTTTTTTAAATTTCCCAAAAATTTCTTTTTTAAAAAATTGTTCTCAGTGGAGGCAACAATCCAAAACTTACTGTTTATTACAAAGAAACTATCTTAAGCAAAATTAGTCGCATTTTTTTCTCCCCCGACTACATATGCCTGAAAATTTGCAGTGTACTTCGCAACGAACGCAGGGAAACATATATCGCTCAATTTTTTTCATTCGAAAAAAAAAAAAAATGAGTTGAAATTGGGACATTGATGAGCACAAAATTCAAAAAACTCAAAAAAGTACGACGTGACTTTTGTAGGTAATGGACCCATCTATGCATATTTCAAGTTTGAAGTTATTTTTGAAAAAAAATCTTGAACATGTCAAAACATGGGTTTTCTTTAGAAAAATTGGAAAATTCTGAAAGAATGACCATATGCACAGAAAAACACTTTAAAAACAAAGTTTTGAGGGCAAATAAAGCTACAGTTTGTTGTTTATATCGGTCAAAAATTGCTGAAAATTCCGGAATTTTATGTTCCATTTTTAGGGGGGGGGGGGGAATTTTGCTCAGCCGAACAAATATTGGATCCTGTCCTTATTCTTCAACTCCTCGCTTATTTTCTCAATCATTTGTAATCTCAATGTAAAGATTTGGTCCAACACATTTTACCGACTCTAAGCGCATGTTCCTTCACAATACAGTCCTTCAGTCATTCGACGCATTTTTTCGAACACAAATACCAGTATATATCTTCCTTACTACACTTAATAAACTAATTTCCCTGGTAATTCTTACAGTACCTTATCTCCCTCACCTTATTATAAGGGTTACTTTACTGCTCTCTCCATCTCCGGATATACCCTCTATAATGCTTTGTTACACACTTCCAAATCCAATAAATCACCATCTTGCCTCCGTCGTTCTTGTCATTTCACCGGTAATTCATCTATTCCTGCAGATTAACCATTCTTCAATTTTTGCTCTACCCATTACCTCCTTCTTTCTAATGACCTCATCCCAAATTACCTATTCCTTCTTGCACCATCGACCGTACACACGTTCACTATCACTCTTCATTACTTGCCAAGTTATACAAGATTTTTCGGAAGTGTTCCTGCCACACTTAAGTCAATTCATTTCATTCATTTCGAAAGACGATCCCTATTCATTATTCTATGCAGTTCCCCTTACTCCTCTATGATAATATTATTATATATACTATATTATATATTAATAATATATAATATATATTATATATATACATTATATATATATATTATATATATATTATATATATATATATATATATATATATATATAATATGGCATTATAAAAGTTTTTTTTAGCTTGACAGGAGTTTTCAATTGGCTGTCAACATTCAAAGCAGTCGTACAAAAATGTAACGGGAACTAAAATTAACGGAGGAAAAAATAACGGAACTTAATTCGGTGCGTTACATGAAATAAAAAGTAACGAGTTCGTTACTTTACTCAAAAAAAACTAGTTCCGTAGTAACGGAGTAACGACGACAGTAAACGGATTCGTTGCACCTCTGTAATACTTATATATATTATACTATAATATTTATATATATATAAATATATATATATATTATATTTATAGATTACTTATAGTATATATATATATATTATATTATTATATTATATATATATAATATTATTATATTATATATATATATATATATATTAACATTTTCTGTTATATTTGATAACCTGGATTTACAGCAGTATTATTTTCTTAATACCCTTTAGTAGGAACAAATTATAGTACTTCAATCAAGTGTTATAATTTTCGGACCATCTTGTCTGCATGTTTTCCTTGTAAATTTCCCGAGAACAACTTCCAGCAAACAGTTGAACAAATATAATATAAATTTATTTTTACAGTCTCATTCGTGTTATAGCTATTTTTCTCTTGGTTTTGATACACCTATATTTGCAGGGACTTTACTCAATTTTTTCAACTGCTTTGTATTTACTTTTGGCTTCGGAATTTTTTCGCGAAAGATAACCATGTACACATCCTCATAATTACCGAAATGTTATAACTAGGATTGAGTACGTATAATTTTAATTCTATGAATATACTATATTCATACTAATATTAATTCAATTTTAACACTCTCTAAATCGAAGAAGCCAATATTTCATATGGATTTAAAAACAAATTAAGCATTAGAATTGACAATTACGGTCACTTGATCTAAAAAAATAAACAAATTACGAATTATTGAAGTGATACTTAGCTCGCCAAGTGATATTTATTCTCTTATCCAAAATTTTTATAAACATTTTGTCTTATTGTCCCAGGTAGGATTTTCGCCCTGTCAGTTTACCCCATATCTTCTTTTAATATTTCTTGCTGAGTTTTGACACAGAATCAGACAGGATAAGATTTGCTGTCTTAAAATGGGACAGGGCGAACCTACCTACGGAGATGAAGAACACTTATACTATAGTGATCTACATATAATATATATATATATAATATATACGTATTTTTTTATAGCTAATATAATATATATATAATATATATAATATATATATATATATTATATATATATATATATATATTATATAATATCAACTGGATACCTATTACCTAATATACTATATATATATAATATCATATTATACTATATACTATATATATCTATAATATATATATATTATATAGATATATATATACTTAGAAGCAAAGAAAAAGTGAAATTACAAAATCCTGCAAACTATTCAATGAATTACCACTGACTCGAAAACCACAATTAACATACACGCCACAAATGAACCCGACCGGACTAATTTGTTAACGAATACAGGAAATGAATGCGTGCTTGTCTGAAAATTAGGAGTCAAGTTGTCATAGAGAGTCAATGGAATCATCAGTTATAATTGGGCAGGGTCTTGTACATTCATGTATATGAAAAATTGAATCCCATGATGCTTCCAGAAAGGAGATATTTTTAATGATATAAATTGTTTAATTCAATTTGAAATTGATTTTGATATTTATTTTTAAAACAAACTGTCGGTATCTTAAAGCAGCGCGAAAAACGAGTGGCTTAAAAATATTTTTCCTTTATAGCACGGTAACTTATAAATTAGTTCCAAATTGGCTAAAATAAGCACATCTGATACATCCTGATTTTAGGGATTGCAATCAAGAGAACGATAGTATATCGATATTGATATTTTTTTTTTCGATTAGTATTGAAAAAATATCGATTATATTTTTCGATCGATATTCGATATATCGAATATTTTTTCCTAAGTATCGAATTCAACGATATTTTTTTTTTTCTTCTAAGAAATGATTTTGATCAGTTTTCTTTTTTCATTAAAACATAACATTTTAAGGAAAAAAATTGTGTGTATTTTTCAGGCGCATTTGGTTGATGAAGAGACATTTTTCCTGACTCAGGAGGGAGGAGGGAAAAGGTCAGAATGAGCATTACAAAGAGAAGTGAAATAAGAAGGCTCTATAGGGGCATCAAGATACCATTATTTCCATGAAATAATCCTGATTGCTATTTTACGTTCACAATAACATATTTATAAAAAGTAATGACAAGTATCCTAATATAATACAGGCACAAATACTCTAGTTTGACTGTGTATGATATAAATCTTTAATTAGTAATTTTAATCTGAAATTTACGACATGTTTAAGCATTCTATATGTTGGAAGATTTTCTGGCATTTACTTCGAAGCTTTTATTCCTCTGTAAAATCGCCCTCCTATACTATGTTCCAGCGGCCTATGCATTAGTGCATTTACTTTTAAACAAGTAAATATATATAAATATATATATATATTATATATATATATAATATATATATATTATTATATATACTATATATTATTACTACTACTATATATATATAGTATATAATATATTTAGCTTACATATATATATAATATATACTGAATATATATAATTATATATAACATATTGGGGGCGGCTCTAGCGATTGCGGGGCCCCTGGGCTGGCAATGGCAGCTCTAGTTTTGCGGGGCCTGGGCTGATGTTATTCTGTAGAAACCATACCACAAGTACGTTATAAAGTATTAAAATGCTGTGAACCAATAACAACTTGTTTAAACCCTGGAACATCTGTAATTGGGAAATACTATCACACTATATATATTATACTATATTATAATAATGTTATTATATTTATTATATTATATATTTATATACTATAATACTATATGTATATATATTTATATATTCTTATATACAGTATTATATATATATATATAGTTGCGCAATCTGCGCATATGACAGGCGTTAAATTCTGGTTAGCCTCTGCAATGCGCGCTGACGGCCCTCTATAAGGCGTCGGGGCCCAGGTTCGATTGCCCAGAGTCGCCCTGCCCTAGAGCGCCACTAATACTTATATATATATACTACTATATATATATCATATATTATAATATGTCTATAATACATAATATAGAGTAAAAAATAACATTATTTGGATATTATAAATATACAGTTATATTTACTATACCATTAGCCCTAACAACTAAGTATTTTAATTATAGCTGATATATACCTGATAGTTATATTTATTAGAATATTGTTCATCTCCTGATTATTTAAACTTCCCCATTTGCTAAGAGATCAACACATATTTGAATTTGAACTTTGCATATTTGCGGATGATTAGTATAATATAACGCATTGATGGGAATATTAAGACTCTATAGGCCTGGATGTCATTTCTCTAGTTAGCAGATTAATATTTTTAGTTAAGGGCTAACTACCCCAAATGGCCTGTGGATTTCAAGAATTCGTATTTTAGTCGATCTTTTCTGAGGAAGAATCGGATGCATAATACATAACCATCGTCTAATCATTTCGCCGGCAAAACGGGCTATAGTTACTAATTTACAGTGATAATTAAAAAAGTTGGCTTCCTGTTCAGAAAAGAAACTATGAGAGTCGTATAAACTGTAAAGTATTCTAATTATTAAAGTTTATAATATTTTTTAGTCCTTTGGCTCCCGAATAATCTCCTATTTCTATTAAAATAAGGGGAGGGGAAACAATGACCCCCAACGTAAATTAGGTACAGTGTATTCTTTTCTATATTCTTATTTATTACCCTAACATCTCTCTCAAAACTCTCATCCTCCCTACAGCCTAATTTTAATTTGGGACATACTCTTTGCCCGAAGATTATTTTAATAGACCATAAGCTAAGAATTATTTTAACTACGTTTTCATATATTTACATAAAAAATCTAGCTCTATCAAGTTCAAGGCATTCCATCCCATCAGTATAAGTTACTTTAGAGAATTTGTTTAAACGTCGATTCTATCATTATAAATCTTAGGGTGAGTAAGTTATTTTGAATTAACTTTTATTCTCTAGGATATATTTAAGGCTGACAGCCTCATTTTAGAGAGTGAGCAAGTACCACTAAACATCGCTACTAATTTGCAATATCTAGAAAGTTCTGCCAAGATATTTCTTCTTTTCATCCTTTCCAACCAAGTTACATTATATAGAGACGTCTTATTTTAATTATCCTATTAGCCTTGCTATTTGGAATTATATTATATGTACTCGCTTATAGTTTATTGAAGTTTCATTTATACCTGGAGTACGTAGCCTAAATTTGAAGTTGACTTGACTTTGTAACGATTTGTTATTTGCTAAAAATTTATATTACATTGTTTTAAATTTATTCGAGTTTGCCAAATGAAATTTACTTTCTTTACCTACTCATTTATAAAAGATTAAAATATCAGGGAGAAGGAAATTTCATAAAATACTTAGATTAAAATTGATAAAAAATTGATAGTGGTAATTAGTAGTAAAAATTAAAACCAGGCGATTTTTAATAATAATAATAATACTAGATACATCATACATGAACATATACATAACTAATCATAATAAATAAATAATAATATAATAATTATAATAATAATATAATTAATATAATAATAATAATAATAATAATAATAATAATAATAATTTTTTTAAAAAAATAATTCCGAAAGTTATTGTATTACGATTTTATTTTATTCCCAAATCTCACGTAAGCTACGGCGTCATGAGGCATTAAGTCGCTGCGACCTGTCGTCTCGACATCCCGAGCGTTCGCATAGACAGAGCTGGTTGGTCTCAACCACTTTGCATACGATACATATATTTATTTTTAAATAACAAATACGCATAATTTATTTAATTAGTTTGAAAATACTTATTTGTGGCGTTTATCTTTTCAAGCGAGTGTTTGAACGAGCGCTCTTGAGCTAGTATATAAGATGACGAAAAATACCCGTAACAGAGCCCGTCGGAAGCTGATGAGCAAGTTCGAGTCCCGGCACCAAGGCGGCTTCCCTTTTGATCTCGTTGTTCTCCATGACGACAGCAGGGGAAAGTAGAGAAAGGGAGAGTGGGGGAAAAAGCCCTCACTGGTCGATCGATGACGAGGCAACCAAGGCAAGACAAGCGAGACGAGGGAGTGAGGGAAAGCAGACAAGAGTGGGGGAAAGACCTCCATCCGAAAGACCAAGGCAAGGCAGACGAACTAGGCGACACGAGGAGGGGTGAGGGGTGGGAGAAGGCAGACGAGAGTGGGGGAAAGACATCCCAGCCGAAAGAGCAAGCGGAGGTGGTGAGTGGCTCAGGGGGTGAGGGGTGAGGGGAGAGCAAAGGCCAAGCAAAGCAGTCTCCGCGGGCGGTGCTGGTGCGGGGGTGGGGTGGAGAGCTCACATGACAGACAGGCACAGACAGACAGACAAAAAACGCTAATGAACCTACGTGAACATGAATATTTCACGTGTGTGTAAGAGACAAAAAACAACCCATGAAAGAACATGACATGCACAAACAGACACACATACGTACCGAATAAACGTGTGCGTGCCTACGGAACGCACACCCACCTAAAATTACCCCAGGTACCTGCCTGGCCGACCCCCTTTTCAGTGGGGGCAGCTTCGTGCAGGTCGTGTACCCTACTACTAACTGGTTTGAAAAATCATCAAGAAAATAAATTGTAATTGCCCTATATCTTGTTCATTTCTATATATTGATTTTCAAGATGGCATTTCATTTCTTAATGTATCAGCAAAGCAGTTCGCTGGCAACTTTCAAAATATGCTTCGGAAAGTTCGCCGATTTTGTTCAATATTTATAAAACAATCACAATTTCAATAGATTAAGAGCAGTTCGCTGTCACTATCATTATGGAGATGCAATGTGAAATACATAATGGAAGTGAGTGTTTGAGATAAAGTTAAATAGACATAATAAACTAAAACTGTAAACAAAATTTGCTTTTAGCTTTATCAGACTTGCAAAAGATCTTAGAATTTTTAAAAAAGGTTTAAAATCTTGCTCCATTCAAGCTCCTCTTAAAGCTTCAATAAAATTTTTCTATTAAAACAAATTTAATTTTGATGTCATACAAAATATGAAATGTATCCAAGAAACCTTGTTTCACCCATTCGTGAGTAGTTTTGTCCATTTTGTTGTCTGGGAAAAAATTCTTTTCTTTTTTTTTTTATTTAAATAATAGCTCGGCCTTGGCAATCTAATTGATAGCACTATATAGCCATGATCTTCCCCTTTCGTCGTTGAAAAGTCTGGCAGTGCTGTGTCAGTTCTTGTTTTTGAAAGGCTTCAGTGTAGCGGAATGAGAACTTGAGTGGCTGGCAAAGCTATTAACTAACGCATCCGTGTACAGCAGCAGGAGCGCGAGATTCATGTCAGTATACAAGGCCCCATAACGGAGGACTTGTGGAGTGAGGAGTTGTTGGAGGACGAAATAATTTTCTGTATAATTTTCCACACTAAAGCGTGAGGGGGAGTTTGTGAGTTTAACAGCCTCGATATGTAAGTATCGAAAAATTGTTGCGTTTTGCGATTTAATGCGCGAGATCTCGCTGCGGCTGCTTTAAAAATAATCATGTTTGGAATGGTATGGGTCCTTTTGTATTGCCTGTAGAGTTTGTTCTTCTCTCGGCTCTCGGTTGGCTTGTGCGCACTCTTGGGACCACCAAGGGGTTGCCGACCGCCTGCCTGAGAAGATTGCGGAAATGCAAGCTTCCGCTGCCGAGATGACTTGCCGGAAGAAGCGAAGGCATCATCAACAGTCGGGAATCGGTTATTGAAGGGAGAAAGAGGGATGGCTGTGGCCTGATAAAAAGGAGCCCACTCCGCTCGATACATAACGGCCAGCTGAAGTTAGTTTTTCTTTCATGGGGTGGTCTCAAGCTCATTTAAGCTATTGCAGGTAATGATCAAGTTGCCGAATAAAATAATCAAAGCGGGACCAGGTAAAGCGATCCATCCCTAAGGGAATGGGAGCAAAAGGAAATATCAAAACAAGAAAAAGTGTGTATCTAAAACTTTTATATGTAGGGAGTCCTGTGTTAAAAGGGCATATCCAGGGAAAAGGGGTTAGGAGATCTATTAAGGATCTTGGCGTTGACGGGTAGCTGAAAGATCGCCCATAAAGGGCTGGCGGAGGATTGGAAGTTCTCTCTAGAAAGTAACGAACGGATAGTAGGGAGCTGGTTAAAAAGAGATCAAGCTAAAGTCGACCTTAGTAACTTTAACTAAATCCGGATCCAGTCGATAGGTATTGAGCAGATCTCGAGTAGGGTCGGTGGACGGAGTGAATTTCGTGCGCTACTTACATGAAGTTTAGTTGGGAGCAGGGATTCAGGATAACGGGTGACAGATTTGTGACATGATATTCCTCGCCACCTCCCTGATCATTGTCACCTGACTTTCTATAGAGAGTTAGCCGGCGATTTATATTCCGACGGTTACAAGAAAGGTCTCGCAGGTGACATAGTTCGAATTCCTGTATAAATATAGTGCATTTTGGTGTAATATTTTATTAGTTGAACAACGTTCTTCGAAATTTTATGAATACTGTAGCCACGGACATTTCATTTGATAGGAAAGTGGCCCATGCTATTGTGTGTATAAAATGTTATGATGACGGTCTTTTTGAGAAATTGTTCTCTATGATGACTAGGGGTGTATTGGAGGTAGAATTCAAATGAAGAGGAAAGAAGCTGGACGTGGATATCGCACGGGAAGAGCATACAAATCACTGGTGGTAAAGAATAGGTCATACCCAAACGGAGATTTTTTTTGGGTTGTAAGACTGCTTTTTTGGGAAGGAAGTTTCAGTAGCTATTTGGTGGGGGGTGGGGGAGGCATTCCCATGAATACGATAAGTTAAGTCAACGCGGATCCATATGGTATTGTATGGGGTTGTGGCCGTAGAGACAACGAAATGCTGATGTTTATTAATGGGAGCAGCAGTATCAGTATCTGCCAAACAAGCAGATTCAGAATTATGTGAGGGATATGAGTTGTCTTTATGGAAATGGGGAAGGAAGGTGCCACCGGAAGGGTGTCATCTTTATGAGAATGTGTTGGGGTCTAAATTGGGTTCTAATATTAGTATTTTGTTGGATATGACAAGGTCCTCGATATTGGAGATTTTAGCCGAAATTTCGATCTTGCGACTGATTTTGGGAGATTGGAACAGTTTGATTGGAGAGTGGGGACCTCATGGGCTCACTCTTCTGCCTCCAACAGACCCGCTCTACGAGTTGTTTGCGGACGTTTAGTTTGACAGTTTATCCATTCAACTTTTCCGAAGTGTCAGGAAGCATTAGAAAGGATGGGTCATTCAATGCAAGCTCCATTTGGGAGCTATTATCCAGTTTCATTCTTTAGAATCCCTTAGAGAGAGTGACTGATATAGGAAATTTCGCGAGACCAGAAGAGTATATATTTGAAGGATTCGAAGAGGCTTAGAACTTATCTTGCAGACTATTTAGAAGGATTGCATTGGTGGGTGCCATTCAACGCTGTTATGTTTGAGTACAATCCGTTGATGCCATTGCTTTTGTCTCTGAAGTAGATTTATGGCGAGGTCTCTTCTGAGTTGTATTTTTTACGTCTGAGGTTGCCGTGTTTCTGTTTAAAAATTCGGATGCTCTATATTTTAACGAATAATTTAATCTTTAGCTTGGCGACTATTCTTTTCTGTGTGTTTAGAAACATCTTTTCCAGGGATCTGAGTAATAGTGGGAAGCGAATTGGGACAAAGAAAACCGCTCTCTTGCATACGTTTGGTGAACCAATTTATTTGGTAAGTATGGGATAGTGTGTCGTGCCAGAAGATGTTGAGGCATCCCAGGAATTTCTGCTGCCGGTTTCTGGTTTGAGTTTGAGGTTTCATTGCTGGTTTTGAGAGGGAGGTCACTAGAGAGTGTTCTGGAATAGAGTTGATCTGGCTTGTATGTTGCAAGACGAGATGATCAAGGGCTGCTTTCTTTTATATTTGAGGAGTTAGGCAGTGTGAGCAAGACAGGCAGACAGGTTGCAGTTAACTGCCTGAGTCTTCATTGGAATTTTAGGCAGACGTGAGTTTGTTAGGATGGAGGGTCGTGTTGGCCGGCATTAACACGCGGGAGAAGGCGTGGGGGCAGCTGTTATTGTGGCGTAAGATTGACTTGATTTGTCTGAATATTTTTCCTTGAGCTGGCGTATGCATCTCTCCTGATTTTAAATTTTTGTATGGGTACATAACTCCAAACCTTCCTGTTCAAACAGGTAAGACGGGGCATCTTGAAGTCGAAGGAAGCATGTGGATGGTCTCTCCTCCACAGTTTCTACGTGTTAGCGAGGTATTTTCAACTCCAGGGAGTGATGAATAAAATAATTTCTCCGCAGTTGGGCTTATGTCATTCCCGGTCCCGCTACAGTATTTTCGGGGGATGGACCAAACCATTGACATTTGAAGCAACGTTGAGGGATAAGGGATAAACGTGCGAACACTATGACTTGTGAACCCTATTTTCAACCTTTGTTGATGGGATGAGGGGTATTTAAAGTCACGCAGTAAAGCAACAAACGAGGATTGGTTGTCAGGAGTTTCCGGCGAAGGGAATAAACTTAAATTGTTTGTAACATTGAAAATTTTTTCTGCTGGAGATTTCTCATGAATTGACATCTAAAGTCTTCGTACTTTTTGTTGCATAACAAATTGATGTGTTTCTGTATCTCGGAGTAGATAATAAACAGAAACTGTTGCAGAGAGACGTTCAGAATGACAACAATGGAACTTTGGTTTCGGTTAGCAGCATTTGTACGAGAATGGATCCATTTCTGCATTAATGTGACTGGAGGATCTTCAACTCCTAGGACTTTTTCAAGTGCCATACTGAGAAATGGTTATCGTGCTCAAGTAAGAGCTTTGGAGGTAGCTGAATTCGCAGTATGTGATATCGGGTAATGATGTGTTCTGCGACATTTCTGGAGGGGGTGCTAGCATATGGAGTGAACGAATGGGAACGACTATGACGGGGGGCACCTGTTGCGGGAAGTTTGCCCGGACCATTGGTGCACCTGGGCGTGTTTGCGGTTTGCTTACGACAAATTCGCTGAAAATTGTGCAAAAAAAGGGGACCCTCAGGTGTAGGCAGAAAGGACGTAAATGCATAGGTACCTGGTCTAGAAGGAGTAGGGACCGCGGTAGGGTCAGGCTGGGGAACCTGATAGATGGTAGTTATTGTGGATGATGTTCGGCTCACCTTCGTTTAAATACGTTTTTTCTTTGTAACGATTTTTCCATATAAAAAATTAACCACAGACTTCGCTCCGTGAATGAGCAATAAAGCAAATGAGACATATAAGTAAATAACATGTTGGGCTGGAAAAGGCGTATATTTCAATAGGAGAGGAGGTAATCCTTCTCTCAACAGGCAGGTCAAGTCCAGCAGACCCACACAACACCCGGGCCCCACCCGTAGGGTAGGGCTGTGGATGTGGGACCTCGGAAAGATCCTCCAAGAACTCTTACGCCGGTTCCCAAAAAAGACGGTACCACACGGACTCACCTAAGTCTTCAAGTAAAGCCGAGATTATCACCAAAGTGCAGAACAGCCTCCATGTACGTGTGAGTTGGCTGTTTTCGTGGTCAATGCGTTCGGCGTTCCTACAATGACGGGCCCCGGTCCAGAGGCTGAGCGTTACTCGACTAATATGTGACACTCGCGCGGTATTCCAATACTGCTCCCTCATCCACGGGAGGATAGAGACTGTCGGGTGAACCTAAAAAAACTCTTGCAGGAAGAAGGGGGCCACCCGGATAGCCCGTGGGGCTGTGGTTGGGAAAAAAGACTCGTTATAGAACAACCTTATATAAATAATTAAAGGGACTAATGGTGGGAGTAATTAAAAAAGAAAAAAGATTATATATATACCTATATATTATTATATATATATATATTTATATATACTATATATATATATATATATATATATATATATATATATATTATTACTTATTATGATGAATAAGTTATATTAATATATCATATATATATTATATATATAATATTATTATATATATATTATATATCCACAAATATTCTCAAATATCTCAAACCCCTCCTCACTAGCCAAATTCTATAATGATCTCTCTCTCTTTCCCCCTCCTCCTCCCAATAAGTCATGGCTCATTCACTTATCCATACACAACTAACTAACACGTACCTACAAAACCGCTCATAACAATTTACTAAATCCCCCTCCAAAAAAAGATTTCCCTTACAGAAGAACCACTATCCAGAAGATTGTCAATTAACCTCCGCCCGGAGCAGATCAGGATCACCCACCCAAACTCTTCATAAAAATATAGATTCAAATAAAGATGGATTTTCGTCTGCCCCACCTGCACCAGATGTAACATTTCCCAGGACACAATGGAGCACCTCCTTTTGGGTGGTCCGCTCTCGACGCCCCCGTGCCGACTTCTCTATATATTCCTCCCTTCTCGGACCTTGTGAACCGCCCAAGAGCGGTGGCCGGCTTCCTTGAAGCAGTGTGGCCCTCCAAATTGAGGTGGGCCAGGGGCAGAAGTGTGTATATATACTATATATATTATATATATCGTATATATATATATAATATATATATATATATAATATATATATATATATATATTATATTATACTATATATATATAATATATATATATATATATATATATATAAGGTGGGCCATTTAACGGCCCTTAAAGCGTTAATCGTGTAGATTATCTTTTTTTCCCCCTTTTTATTTTTTTTTCGTTAACTTTTTAACGCTTTCGTTAATTTCGAAAAGAAATAACGACATTACGAGTTAAATTTGTGAATTAACGTTGAGTTAAAATTTTCCCTACATCCCCGTTAACCGTTCTTAATTTACGAGTTTTATAAAATATTTTCTATCAGATTTAAATTGTATTAGATTCGATTTCGATAAGAGATAAACTTTTCCAAAATTTCCTAAACGCTTCTCTCAAATGAGACTCCAAATTGTGTTTATCTGTTACTCGGTATTATCCACGTTTAGTAATGGTTTAACACAGGGTTGGAAAAAAAACAGAGTTTTGAGGGAATGTGCTACGTTGCTAACACCGCCCTCGTTCAAATATATTATCTATGTTCTTAATACTATAGCACTTTCCTCAGTGTGGAAGGCTCGCACATGTCCACCTTTCCGCAAAAAGGAAGCCGCCCTGATAATTCTAACTATCGCCCTATACTCTCACTTGTATTCTATCTAGATCTTTGAAACCCTTCTAACTCTCACTCCTTAGACCAACTGGAATCTCATATTCTCTTCTTTCGCATCGCCAGTACGCTTTTGGTGTTGAAGGTCTTACTTTGGCGAATATACTTTCAAATTTAACCGATTTATGGTTTCCGCTCTTACGAACTACGGGCAGACTTGCGTAGTGACGCTTGACATTATCCAAAGCATTTGACCGGGTATGGCAGCGTCACTTCATTGCTCTCAAGCTCCCCTCCTTTGGGGATTCCTCTTCCTCTTTGCTTTATTTTGTCTAGCTTTCTTTCAAGTCGCTAACATTGGCTCTGGTTGATGGTGCGACTTCAAGTGTTTACTGTTGTCCCTACATCCTTTTCCATTAATGATTTTCTTCTCAACCTGCACATCTAACTCTATCCACTCGTATGCCGGTGACTCGACCCTTATTCTTTAACTCATTCCAATTCTGATCCATCTTTTTACTTCTAGAATTGTCTCTTGATCTTTCCGATTCTACTCTCGCAGATCTGGATTAGAATTTGGGGGTTGGGTCGTCTCAACTTGTGAAATTTAATTCTTTAAAAACCAACTTTTACAAATCTCCCTCGCAAAATACCTTCTATCTTTCCTATCTCTTTTGACTGTTCCTCTCGTCTCTCCTGTTGACAATATTGATAAAATCCTTGGCCTTAACATTAAACAAAAGAATAATCTTGCCGGAAAACCTCTCCTCGAGGTTTGCTGGGGCGGGCCATCAAAAGAAACTGCGAGTTCTTTTAGAACTGCAGCAGAATTTTTTCCATCTTTCAACTACTCAGCTATACAGGTTCTCATTCCCCTTGTATGAAGTACTGTTTCCATATCTGGGGGCTCTGGGTTTCACCGCTTTTGGACAGGGCTTGAGTCAAAAGCCAAATGGCTTATAAACTGTTCTGCTTTCCAGTTCACTTGATGCTCTATCTTTGCGGCGCGATGTTAGGTACCACAGCGTTTCTATAGGATATCGCAGCGGCAGTGTTCGAGGGACTTACCACCACCTTTACAACGCCCTCGTAGTACAAGGGGGTGTGTTGTTTCTGCGCACGAGTTTTGTGTAGGTATTGGTACTCCAGGGTAGTTCACTGCGGTGCTTCCTTCTTTCCTGCCACCACTTCTCTATGGAACTCTCTTCCATCTCTGTGTTTCCTGCTGAATTTAATCTCCCTCACTTTTTTGGGGACATTCTTTGACATATCTGCGTAATTTGCGCTAACGGATGAAATTTTGCGTGCAACACCCCTCTTTGAATAGGCTCTGCCCGTGAGCGGTGGTAAGTAACTGAAATAAAAAAAAATAAAAAAATTGAAGACGGTTAACGTTAACTTCCGCTACATTCTTTACTGATAAAGGTTTTTATGCGTTAACCGCTGTTTGATTTTTTTTGTTTAACTAATTCAAGATTAACGACGTTAACTTTCTCATTAACGGTGCCCACCTTGTGTATATATATATTATATATATATATATATATATATATCTTATATATATATATTTATATATATATATATATATATATATTATATTATACTATGTATATATTATATATATATATATTATATATATATATATATATATATATATTATATATATATATATATATATATCTATATATATTATATTAATTTTTTTTGAGTTTGAGTGTACAGGAGCCACCACTGCGCACAAAAAAAGCGCGATACCGAGTCAGAAACCAACTACGGGGGCAACTCCTAAACAGAATCGCAAGAAAATACGTGAATGCAAGTATTAAATCCTATAGAGCAGAGTCAGATCCCGAAGGGGAAAGCAAAAATTTCGCGTCCACTGACGGAAATTGGAAAAGTGATTCAGACACATATGGAGAGCGGTGACCGGACAGATAATTGGTTGTGTATACAAAGGGAAACGCCGGTCTTCTGGACAGCCGGCAAGAGCCATAACATCCACGAGAAGCATTGTGTACCGAAAGGAGATACATGGGAACGCAGAAAGGGAAATATAGGGGGGATGCCTCCCTGCAAATAAATAGCTTTGAGACATTAGGTCTGGCCCACATTCGCCAAACGAGCCAGGGACCACTCCTGTGCCGACTCCGGCAAAAAGACGATGGCCAATCCCAGGATAGGCTTTGTCGCTACGCCAGAATTTCAGCGACCACATGATTCCTCGACAAAAACTCCTTGCCAACAAAGCGAGAAGCCCACGTTTGAGCAGGGAGCAGAATCAGTCAGCTGGGAGGCGTCCCAGCAAGATGGCCACAGGTAAGTATCGTTCGACAAGAAATTTTGCAGGTGGCGGCGCGAAAGGCCGCTTTGTCAGCCAATTCCTTACCCAGGATACCCACGTGAGATGGGACCCAGCAAAACGTCAAACACTTGTGTCTAGCATGCAGGCATAATAGAAAACCTTTGGATTGATAAGGAACCAAAGGATGTTCTCTGGTCGTTCGATTTTAGTGCCAAGGAAGAGCGCACTCTGCGAGTGCAGAAAAAATCGTATTATTACGTGTCAAGCAGATCTAATGTCAGAATCCTATTAATAGCCAAAGTTAGGGCACTACTCGGCCGTAAAGACGGAGCGCAATCCAGAAGGAAGAGTGTGGGACACAGTAAGGTCCGGAAAGACCCCTGATGCACCCACCCCACCCTCTCGTGACCCGTCGGTGTAGATGCTCACAGAGCTCCATGGAGAGCCAGGTGAGGACAGAAAGGAAGCCTTCGGAGAGGACGGGTGGTCTCCGGATTTTGATAAGGCAGACAACCTCAAGCACACCACAGGGGGCGGATAAAACCAATAAGGAGGGCAGACAACATCGTAGTCAAATTGTAAAAACAGCCCGCACAGGGAGGCGGAGGAAACGGAAGACAGACGCCGCCACAACCTCAGCAAACGGCCAATAGGCAGGGCTTACGAGGAAAACCTCAGCGATGAGGAGGAGGTCAAAGCCGATCGTTGACTTGGGGAATTTTGTATAGACGGGAAACAAGGACTGCAACAACCTGAGATATTCTCTACGTAAAGACAGGGGCATCACCCCAGCCTCCACCTTCAAACTCTCCTTTGGCGAAGAACGAAATGCCCCGAGTGATATCCGCAGACCCTCATGTCTGTATCGGGGGAGTCGAGAAGGCGTACAATACGCCGGAGACGTTCTGCCATTTAATCGCACATATACTTTCGACCTGACCAACCTGATCAGCAACGAAGCATGGACCTTCTACGATCAGCAACCCAAGATGTAGATTTAAGGTGGCGTAAGAGGTCCAATGAGCGGCGGCAGTTAAGTTTCAAAATGAGAGACTATTGAGGGAGATAAAGTTCAGGCGAGCATCCAATAGCGGCCAAGACCTTCACTCCGACACAGGGACGGAATGGGGAGCATACAAGGGACGAAAGGGAGACAATCACCCTTACTCGATCCGCTTACCACCCCTAACGGAAAGCAACGTCTTCGTCTTAGTGAACGGAAAAAGTAAAACCCCGTGAATCACTCCACGAAGTTACCCCATTGACAGCCAGCTGCAGCTGACGTTCCATGCATGAAAGTTTCACTCCAGAAAAGAAACATACAACGCCAGGTCGTCTATAGAGAGCAACGAACGGAAGTTGGGATGCTAGCAATGACACCATTGAAACCGACAGCGAAAAGCAGAACTCTAAGTACAATTCCCTGCGGCACCCCCTCGACCATGTCAAAATGACGAGACAAAGTGGTACCACAGCGAACCTGGAAAGATCGACCCCGACATAAGGACTGAACGGAAGATTGGGGAAGCTGTCCCCTTAGCCCAGCGAGATGTAAGGCTTTGGAGAACTCCCATTTCTTCATTGGATCATAAGCCTTCTCGAGATCGAAGAAAACAGCTAGGACCATTTTATTAGAGGAAAAAAGCCTCACGGATATCGTGGTCCAACCGGAGAAGAGGTTCCTGTGTGGATCGGTGATTCCTAAACCCAAACTGAAGGGCGGAAAAAGCACGCAGGGCCTCCTACGTCGGGAGAAGACGATTAGCCACCATCATCTCCATCAACTTATAGGTGTGACAAGTTAAAGAAATGGGACGTTGGTTGTCCGCGATTGTAGGGTCCTTACCTGGTTTGGAAATGGGAATGGTATAAGCCGTTAGCCAAACTGGGGGGAAGACCCCCTCCACCGACTCGATTATATAAAGAGAGGAGATACGCCGAAGCAGAGGCATGGAGATGACGTAACATTTGGTAGGAGATACCCTCAGGGCCAGGCGCTCCATCATTACAAAGGCGGCGAGCCTCCAGAAATTCCGCCCTCGTGAACAATCGATTATAAGAAGGATCCTCACCAGGAGGAACAGAAAAGTCCGGGAATTGAGTGCGGGGCGGCGGAATCGATCGGATAAGGCTCCGATACCGAGAATACGCTGCAACAAGCAAGCAAACATGGTATTCACACATCGTGCAAACCCTTTGCCCGGCAGCGGAATATGTCACACGGTGCGGGCCACAACTTGGATGATTGTCGGTTGGGATCCCTGTTAGTGCTTGCATGAAAATTTTGGCACAAGACTGCACGACGACAATGGCGTAGACGATTTGACCGTGGAAAACGTTAGGTTCGAAAATTTACTGTTTTCCTGTCCTGCCTGTTTTAACACAGAGACGAGCAGCAGCCGGCCCATTAAAGAGGATCAAGTTAGACTGCGTAGGTGTTTACTTCTCTGTTATGAACGATAGAGTTGACGGTTTAGCACGATTCAGCCCGAGCGCAATCTGCTTCACGCACGGGCAGTTGTAGCAGAACGACGACATGCGGAAGAGCGAGGGATATGGTGGGCCTCCGCCGCCTCCAGAACAACATCAGCAAAATATGTGAACGCATCCGCAGGGGAAGGAAAGACGTACGGTGGCCGGAAGCAGGGGACACTAAGTAGCAGTAGAGAAAGGAAGGACCAATCAGCCCTAGTCATAAACGCCAGCTGGTATTAAGCGTTGGAGGACGATCAGGGCACAGAGAGCTATGTAAGGTCAGATAGGGTATGTCACTCCCACCAAGGCCTAAGGCGACCTGTGCCCAGCCAGAATTTGTCAATCGAACGAAAGAGAGCATAAGGAAGATGTCCACACAGGAGGGAAGTACGGTGTCAAAAACGGTTCGAAAGTTGGTAATGCCAGTGTTAAAGCATCCCACGAAATGCCGCAAACACCAACAGCCCAATTCCGCATTAGGTAGTGACGAAACCGAGTCACCCCACCAAGGGGTGGCGAATATTGAAGTCCCCCAAAACCAACAAGGGCGGGGGAGGTTTCGAAACAGTCCGAAAAGATCCTCCTTCGTGTAAATACAACTAGGCGTCAATGTAGACAGAGCCACAACGCTCAACGGTGGCGAATCGAGGTGGGACACGGGCAGGTCTTAACGCGTGTAACGAGTTTCGGCAATGGGGTATGGGTGAAAAGGAAACCGATTCGTGGAAACAGAATCCGCCGCCACACCCCAATCTTTACGCCACGATTTTTGGGGAAGCGAGAGGTAACCTATATTTGGACGGCGGCAGAAAGCACGGTATTACGCAGTTGCCAAATTCTCTGGAGGCAGATGGCTTTGGAGTATTGCAGATTCAATACGGTCTACCAACTCGTCGAAGTTCAGAGGTATGTAACCACGGCATTTTCCATTGAAGAAACTTAGTCATTGAAGAAAAGAAAGACGAAGCGAATCAGTCCGCAAGGCGGTCTGTTACAATCGTTGATATGCAATGGGCTTCAGCTTTCTTTAGAGCACGCGTGGATCGAAGGCGCGGAATGTCACTAGATTGCCCACGACGGGGGCGCCTTATAGCCCGGGGGAAGAGGAAGGTCATGGAAAATGGAGAGTGGAGGTCAGTGAGAAGTTAGGAAGTCAACCGCTTCCAAACACTGCGGGAGATATTCCTCAAAAAGACGGGCTTTAACCAATCTCGCACATCAGAGGGTTCTCAGAGAAGATTCGTCTTCTCAACGGGAGATCAGAGGACAAGTGGAACCCCATGTATATCTCGCCAGGAGGGGAGCAGAAGGCACAGGTGTGTCACACCCTGAAGACTCGTATGGACCGAGTCTTCATTCAGGGATGGCAAGAGGTGAGGACAGGAGCGGGGGAGGGGGCCCCGAAGCACTTCCATCCTCCAACAAGGTCAGCGTACCTGCGAAGGGCAGCCCAGAGAGGAAGCGGAGCAGAGGCAGGGGAGGATACAGTGGTATTCTCCCCAATGGCACCGGAACCCCCGAAACGGGGACTCGAATACATCAATACCACAGGTGAGGAAGAGCAACAAATAGCAAACTACGCATACAGGTACACATGGGCTATGTGGACCTGAGTGAATCACTCAAGTTTCGGAGCGAGACTTACCAGAATTTGAGTAGAGTCGCAGTGGTTACATTCATTGCGATATCAGAGTAGGACTCGGAATCGCTGTAGTAAGGAACTGGAGGGTCAGATGCAGAAGCAAGGCCCGATAAACTATCTGGGATAGCCGAAACAGACGGAATGCTTACCACATCACCATGGCGTTTCGAGCGACGGGCACGTTTGGGCAAACCACCAGGAGACCCGGTCGGACGGGCAGAAGGCGAGGATTTTAAGAAATCTGTCGCCCGATAGTGAAAAGAGTAATGGCGCCTCGCAGAAGGAGACGTGATACGTTCAGGAGAGTCCACAATACTAGGAGAAGAACGGTTCAGCGGTTTCCCAGGAGACGGACGTTTACGTGAAACAGGCGGCAAAGGAGAGTCATCATCGAGCAGTAACGCAGGGGATGCTTCCAAATCAGAAGAACCAGAAAATGGAGAGCATACAACCCTGGGTGCGGCATGAACTTCAACCGAAGCCACACCATAGGATATGGAGGAATGACTGGGAGTTAGTGATGTAGCAGACAAGCTTCCAGTACGGATTTATGTTTCAGAGAATGCGGAGGGCAGTATCGTATTGCGCAGTAGAAATGTGCAACACCAGTAAATGGTGTTACAGTATCCGATACGAGGTTGAGTGCGAAGTTACGGAGAGGCGCAGGAAGGGCGATTGGAAAGGATTGGGCGGTAGAAACCCGGCTAGTCACAGCAGAAAGGACGCAGAGAGGGCCTCACGGCGATCGAGCATTGTTTATGGACACTGTTCAAGAATTCCTCTCTCCATAAATAAAAGAGGGACAGTGCAACATGTGTACGCCTAGATGAGAACCCTTTGCAATTCGAGGCAGCAACGGCGGGTTTTCGCACGGATGTTGGAGAGTGTCACCACCCTCGGACAATGACTGCGGAGATCGACAAATATTTTTGAGGATGGCCAAACTTGATGACATTTGAAACAATCTCCGTGGGTGCGGCCATGTACGGCCGAACCGAAGAGGACGGTGAACGATTTCTTCACCCTGGTACGGACGGAATGGTACACTAAAGTGAGAAGAAGCCGAGGTTGGCCACAGTGGAGTTCCTTACATGAGGAGCGGAAACCGGTAGACATTTTTGTGATCCGGAATATGTTCGCTATTGATTAAATGTTCAGCGCATAATGCGTCCTCTCACGGATCTCATTCCCTACGTAGAACGGGACCTCATTGGAAGCATGGCACTGTTCCTTTAGATTTATAGGAACTATCGGCTGACCGGCGTGGAGACAACCGGTAGATCGCCCAAAATATGAAAGAGAAGTCAATAACTGACTCTGATGTACGAGAGGCAAGAGTCCAATAATACGCAAGAACGAGGAGAGCACCATTCTCATGGGATATACGCCGTCAGCTCAATAGAATCGGATATGAGAACTAGAGGAGTAGTTCTCAACGCGTCAGTTGAGGACGAGATGGCACGAGAGGTGAGGTTGTGAAAGTCGGCGAACTAAGATAACGAATACAAGATAGTGTCAATTTGTGGTGAAGGCACCCAGCGAGGCGTCCCGAGAACGGAAAACCGTTCAATAGGTCAGAGGGCTTATCGGTAGCGAGTGAGGCGGCCATCCCATACGGTGAGGGAAGCCGATTCCTCTGGTGACGCGACTGATAGAGGTAACGCAGGTACAAAAGATTGCGACACAGCTCAACAGATAGTGAGGAGGTCGTACTTTTAATAAAAGGCTCCGGAATCTGGGAGGGTTGTAAGGAGGTTCGCTTGTGGAATGATAGGATGAGCAGATTACGAACCATTTCGTCTACTATGGGCATCCAAAGCCCTTACTTGGCCCGGCCTAGGAGGGGCCTAGGGGGAAAAATGCATCAGCTTATGGGGGAAACCGACTTTTGAATGGAATCCGCCTTTCTATTAAACCACGATATTTTTAATTAGGTGTATTCATAAATTAAACTCCTATTAATAAAACTTCTCCACCGAATAATATAACACCTATACAATAACAATAAAACAAATGAGGACATAAAGAACAATATACCAGTGGGAAGGGAAAGGGAAACTATACCTATGGGAAAGTGTACTTTAGAGACCACTTGTAGGAGGCCAAGGCTCCAGAACCAAAACACAACCCGCCCGAAACCCACCGTAGGGGAAGGGCAGCGGATTGGCCTCGGAAAGCCCCAGCGGAAGTTATGGCGACAGTCCTCCAAGAACCACAGGTACCCTGACGCGAACCCAGAGAATAACCCATAGTAGACAGAGTCAGCCTCCTCAGGTGGTTAACCCCAAGGCTTTCGGGACCCCTACAATAGGCGGCCCGGTCATAGGCGGGAAAGGAACGGTTTATAACCTTGTACCCTGCATCCGCGGGGATGGAGGATGATGGCTGACCCAGGACCAAACAGGACAGACAACCGGAAACCATAAGGGCCAAGTGAAGGAAGAAAAAAAGGGGGAGGGCCACTCAAAAGAGGGAGGAAGTACGTACCATAATACGTAAGGGGGATTGAGGAGGCAAACATAACCGACGAAAAACGAAGCGGAAATACAGACAAAACAAAAGCGGGGGAATTAATCAAAAACTGAAAGAGGGAACGTGCAAACTCGCATATTCCAAAAGGGAATATTGAACCCTCCTCACCACTTGGATAGGTGCACGTTAATTGAGGGGGATCATATAGTATATATATATATTATTATATTATAGGTTATAATTTATCTATTATATATATGATATATTATTATATATATATATAATATAAGATATATTATATTAGTGATATATATATAATATATAATATTATATATATATTATATAACATAAATTATATAATATATATATTCTTTTTGTCTTCCTTCCTCTTTGCCAAGATTGGGGGTAACGTGCTGTACAAGCATCGGAAAAGTAAAGCAGTAGGAAGCAGTAGGAGCACATGACAAACGTCGAAAAGAAAGCCCAGCCTTTGAGTACTCAGCAACTGTACCATTATTAGTGAGAGCTCGTCAACCAGCAGATAAATCCACCCTAGAGCATCATGGACCGCGACGGACCCTCTAGCCACTATGGTAAATCGTCAATTTTAAAGGGTTCAATCCCCATGGCCCAGAGTGTATCATGGCCACAACCATGGCCCCCATTACAACCCCCGCCATTCTTCCTATCCATGACCTTTTATTCTTCGCAGCTCTCACGCCAAACTCATAATTTCCTTCCTTCAGACATTCGTTCAACCGTCCGACGTCAGATCCACTTTCTATTTCGAGTCTCACAGACCGGTCGGTCCCAACACTAACCTCACCACTATACATCGCCTTAACCAACCTACAAATCTTCATCCTTTCCACATGGACCAAACCTTCTCAACTACTTCATTTTATTTTCTCATTTACCCCTTTCTTCACACCACACCACTCTATAATACGTTCATAACTCTCTTCTATCAATTCTTCTCACACCTAGGCACACCCTAAGATTGATCCATGCTAAATATATATATATTATATAATATATAATATATATATATTATATATATATTATATAATATTATTATATATATATATAATATATATATGATATATATATTATATTATAATATTATATACTAATATAATGATCCTTATATATATATATATAAGGTTATATAACTACTGACATTACTTGTACATGAACTTACATTTAGTGTTATCTACTCATTGAATAAATGTTCTTATAAAAATAAAATAATAATCTCTGCCATGTCCTCCTTCATTTTTCTTTTTAGGTCTGATTTTATAATGGGAGAGAAAAGCCGTTCACACTAAAAGCATGATAATGGCTCTAATTTCAATTCCTGATTCTATCTACCATTACTAAGAATATCTTATCACTTGTCAACTTATACTGTTCAAGAACATTGTTCATCTGTTAACTGATTCGTGTAGCTGTGCAAAAACCTTGAAAGGGAACAATTCACAAAACAGCATGGAAGTCACAGGTGTACCATGCCACTAAACACTCGTCTAGGATTGAGGAGGAGTCTCAACAGGGATTGCAGGAGGAAGAGCCGTACAAGGATTGGTGGAGAAGGAGGCCCGAAGCACATCCCCACGAAGTTTACCCTCCTGCGGGGTCTGCTCCAAGGACAACAGAGCCTAGGCATAGGAGGATACAGTGGATTCCCTCAAACAGGGACGGACTCAAGTTTCACTGTGAAGGAGCACATAAGGGGCAGTGGGGAAAAACATACCCTTATCCTAGAGGTGGAACCTGGAGGCTTGAATATGTAAAGGGAACGAGGTGAGAATGTGAGGGTCAACAACGATAGAGGTGTTTCGTCCGTGATGGGTGATAATAAGTTACTTACACTTGGTGATAAATTTTCGAGAGTATATAATGATTTTTTTAATTTAAGTTGTTTACTGTAAAGGTAAAGGAGAGATAAACATAGACGTAGATATTAGTAGATAGTATATTCCTATAAATCCTATAACGTAAGATAATATACTTATAGTTGATCTTCGAGACTAAAATAGATGTGGAATGTATGAAAAGGTAAATAAATATAACATATCTTAAAATAATAAATGTTTTGCTATGTGGTTGCCATATAGCAGACGATAGGTTAAAGGATTTGGCACAAGCATTATTAAAAGGCTTAAAATAAGAATAAAATTCATATTTTCTTTATATAATTGCAATATGTAAGCTAATATTAAATAAAATTATATAATAAATTAGAATAAGAAAAATATAATAATATATGTAGTAATTAAATAAACTTACAGGTACTTTATTGTATTAGAGAGATAGACTATGTTTTACAAAGTCTAATATAAGGAAGCTTTCTGAGAGACAAAAAGTAAATAGTTGAAAATCACTTAAAATCATTATATTAAAATTAAATAAATATAAAAAATCACATATATAATATCGATAAACTATTAAATTAATAATATACCTTCAAAATGTTTCTAATAAATAATAAAAGATTTACTTAATTCTGTTTAATAGAATATTAAGTTATTCCTATTAATAAGAACTATAAAATATAAGTTAAAATATATAATAAAGTATAAAATAATATATTTTATTAATAATCTGTCATGTAAAATATTGATAAATTACACATATTTAATATAAACTTTTAATAATCATACAATACGATACAGAGTATCTATAAATGTACATTAGATGTAAAGCTTATTTTAAAATACGAGTGTTCTTTATTATAATATATTATAACGTTATATCTAAATAATAAAAATATATTTAAAAAATAATAATATATTAAGTAAGTAATTATTAATTTAATATCCTAATAATATTTTATAATATATTATTTAACAATATATATATATGTTATAATACTATATAGATAGTTTTAATATAAAAATATATAAAAATATACTTATATATAGTATAATATATTATATAATATTAAATATAATTAATATTAATCATTACTATATATAAGAATATATTTAACATTAAATAAACTATTATTTATTATTTTAAACATATAAATATTAATAAATAGTTATAATTAATAGTAGTTATTAATATAAAATATAATAATAATAATAATATAATACTTAGCATTTATAACTATTAATATAATATATTAAAAAAAATAAATAAAGGATAAAATAAAAATAATTATAAATATATATAATATAGAATATATTACGTAATAAATATTGTAAACTGAGGGGTGTTTTATCACCGAAAAATGTTTGTTCATAAAATATAGAGAGTTATAAAAGATGGCCCACTTGGATTCCTGGGAGGTTCATTATACAAAACAAAAATTTTTAAACACCGAAACTATTTAAAATGAGAAAATGGAAAAACACTGTTCATTTATAATTATGGGTTTTTATTGTTTTTTTCCTTTTAAAATCAAAGATTATTTAAAACAGCCCCCAAGTATATGGGGTTCTCCAATCAAATACAGTCGCACTTGGCCATTCGCTACTGATAACCCTGTAATTTATTTTTGTTTTTTGGTATATTGTTTGGAGTAATTTTTTTTTTTGTGAGTGGATAATTTTTCTGTCTCCTTCTATTTACATAATAAAGATTTCTCTCTCAATATTTTGGGTTATTTTGTTTTTTCTCACATAAAATTGAGATATACAATCAGCACTCATTATATCAGAGGGGGTGAGTGTGAGTGGAGAATTGTTTCTCTCGCTCTGTATAATATCATATTACGCTAAAAATGACACTGGATTTAGAAAAAAATAATATATCCAAAATTTATTTTTATTATTATTTGAGTTTCGTCGAGAGAGATCGAAAAAGGAAAATTAATTTGTTTAACAAAATACATCTGCCTTTGTTCTCATAGGATCAATGAACTAATGGCAGATAATTACCTTGTATAGTTTGATGTTTTAATCAGATTAAGTCCCATCGGTAATGACCACCTCCATGCCGTGCCACTTCTTGTTATCAAGTTCTTTAAAATCCGCTGAATATTCAAACACTGCTTGAGTACCAAGTCTATATCCAACCGTGATCTTGCTTGCATAGCCTCCTAAGGGGCCCAAATTAGTAGAGAATCTTTAAAATATTTTGGTTGTGAAGTGTGTGCTAGTTAAATTTGACAGACCCACTTGTCTCCGCCTACCTGCCCAAACAATTTGGAAACGCTAGTATATTAAATCTACCGAATTTAATGCTAAGATTTCAGAAGTGTGAATAGTTCACAAAATATTCAAAAATTTCTGATAATAGCGAAACCATTTGAAAAATTTAAAAAAGTTTAAAATATTTTAGAAATTAAAAGTAAATTTGATTGAAAATTATAATTTCAGTTTAATATTAAACTAAATTCTTCCAATAAGGTAGTAAGGTAGTAAGGTAGTAGGTAATAATGTGTATATTGCTAAAAAAAAATTATTTTGTTAGCTATGACTTTTATGTGTTATTACAATAAATTAGAAAGATAAAATAAAGCTAAATATCAACTTCAAACGTAGATAACTCCAACTGAAGCTACTTTCCACTGCCAATAGAAGTCATTATTAAAAAATTACAGATATAAATGTAAAGAACATAAGATAAGATTAACAAGTAGTTTATTAAGATTTATAATATCACCTATCAATCAAATAATAATAATGCTTATACTAATGCTAATGCTAATACTACTCTTTTCGATCAGCTTAATTCCACAATGTAATAAAGCTATTCGAGAAATGAAATACTATTAATATTACTCAACTATAAATAATAAGTACCATAAAAATCTTTCATAAAAAGTATAAACGATCTAATATGATTCATAAAATTAATATATTTCTTAATTATTACTTAATATTATTTAAAATTATATTAATTAAATAAAAAAATTAAATTTAAATATATTTTATAAAATATAATTATAATTTTCATAAGACAGTATCACATAAAAATATAGCATATGCAGTAGAGTAATAAAGCCTCCCTCCCTTATATTTCTCTCCTCTCGCGCATATACTTAAATAAAAACCCTATTTTTTTTCTTCCACCCCCAGGAAACATGGAGAAAAGGTCCAAAACGGTGTCGGCACCTCGGATAAACCCAGAACAGCCCATAAGAAAAAAAAAGATAATCCAAATGTTAACTAAACCAAGAAACATTATATGACCACTATAAAATATAAAGTTCCGCATAAAGAACAAAGATCAAATGCGCACCCACTCCTCATAGTCCGTTTTCTCGTAACCCCTCTCCGCGATCACTCCCCTTTCACCCGCGTTCTAATCCTCCTCAAGCCTCCTACCTTCAAACAAGTATGTCACGCGACATCTCATTTAGAATATACCACTCCATTCTTCAAGTTAACGGGATTTTCGAGTATCCTTTTCCCTCCGGACCAATTAACAGGGTTCCCCCGCAAGGTAACATAATCCATAACTCCCCTCCCCCACCGATTATATTAGCCCCTTCACAAATCACAAGGACTCCCTACGCCCCTCATTCAGAGCCTCCCCGGCTCCCGACAGAACCCCCCACTTCCCCAACTTATTTTGGGTAAAGATCGCCCGTCTCGTCTCCCAATGGTGGTTAATAAAACAAGGATCATAAGGACGTTTTCCCACTCACGCCCCTTAAATATTATTGGCACACCCAATATTATTTTTTCCTTGGGCACAAGGAGGGGTTTTGGACCACACACTCAGCCTCAAACTCGCACAACCACAAAAACCATTACAAAACCCTTAGAAAACCGCCATATACCCCTTAGTATTCCATGTGTACTGTTTATATCTCAAACATGAAACCATTGTGGGTGACACGATGTATTTCCGAAGCGTGTTCTTCCATCTAGCACACTCCCCAACTACACTTACCCCTACTGCCATTTTTTTTCTTATTCTGGTTTACTAAAAAGCAACAAACATTGTACCACTTTATTCCTTTATCTATTTATATTTTTTTCTAATTTATTCCTTCCGCGCCTTCCTTTGCCCCTAAAAACTACCAAGACAGAATATACTTAAAATTCTTTACCCTCTCCCCCTTCCATCTGTTACTTCTCTCTCACACAAAAAGCAATGTCGCCAGAGCAATACTTCTCTGTTTTGCTATAATATTCGTAGCTTTCTCTTAAAATCTCCCCAAAGGGACTTTCTAAATGAAAAATATTCAAAACGACCTTTTCTCCCCCTTTTTTCCCCCCGACATTTCGTCCAAGTCCCTCAAATCCGATTCCTCTTCTACTCTCAAACACTCAATCACTCGGGCCACCTCCTCACATTAATCAAATCCCAGCACACTTTGAGAGTAGTATCAAACCTCTGACCCCCAATTACCCCACCAAAAAATTCCCAATTCATTGTAAATATTTTCCGCCCCCTTTTCCCTTTATGTAATTCCTCGCCACAAAAACCAGATCAATCTCTCCTATAGTATAAGAATACTTCTGAATTTAAATCCTTCTTCCCTCCTCAATCCACATACTACCACCTTATTTCCATCCAGAAAGAACACATTATTTTAATTCGTCTCCCCCATTTTCCGGTTTCTTTTTGGTTAGTACACATACCCCCACTCTATTTTTCTCACCCCCCACTCTTTTTTCGCCTTACCTAATAGAGTGTATCAATACATACAAATTCAAATTACTAACACCAGTTGACCCCCCTTAAAAAATTAAATGCTTTCTTTCTATTTTACTTTTTAACAGAGTTGACTTTTATTTACTCAATTTCTTTCTAATTCTCCATTCTTTTTGCAAAAACATCAAAACATCTCACCTTCCTCAACACTAAAGACCAAACCCCCCATTCCACATTGTTAACAGTTTCTTAACGCTCCCTACTGAATGTAGCTACAATCCCACATACTTTACCGGTACCTATGGCATCGCGCTACCCATCCTCACACAGTTGATCTAGAAAAGTAATCTTGTTTCCCCCCAAAATTGGCATCCATTCTTGTGGAAAAACATAATATTCGGAATAAAAAAAAAGTCCCAATTTTTTGCTTCTTTTTAGGGAGATTCCTAACCTGTTCTACGAAACTACTTTTTAGCAATTTGTCTCCACACTGAAGACTCCCCCACGAGAGAACCAAAAAAGAAATAGGTCTGCTCCAACGTAAGGAGTAAAAACCCTATCGAAAACCCCAAACATTCAAACGACTTATTTAATCTAATCGATATCCATAAAAAAAAATAGCAGAGAGCCCAAATCATAAACACACACAAACGTATTTAACCACATAGTCACAGAGGATTGAAACATGAAAGCCCCAGATGTACATGTGCTCTTCCCACCATGACAGTAATCGACTTATTGTCTTGTGCAACTTAACTTCACTCTTTAATGTTTGTTATTTTCAAATAAAAAAGATCACAAAATATTTAAATACTTCACTTAGGTGTCGATAATCCAACCCCCGCAGCCTGTTCCTCCACCGGGCTTTGGCCTGCTACGCATGACGGGACCAAGGCACCCTGGAGGCCAATCTTTTAAAGTGTGACCTTCATTTAATGGTTTCCCTCCCTTTCTAAAAAAAACCAATTTTCCCACAACTAAAACTGATTTTAAAAAAATAATCTGTTTCACAAAAAAAAAAAAGAATCCACAAAGCGCCCCCCCCCACACCCTTTTCGTTTTCCTCCCCCGCTTGGGCCCATTTTTCAACCAATAAATAACAACCTTCTTTCGCCTTAACTTTAAAAAAAAACCCTTGTCCTGGGGGGCCTCAAATTTCATTCCCAGTTTTTTCCCCCTTTTTCCTATTGCCACCAACAAACAATTGAATACCGGCTAACATTAATCTTTTTAAACATGAGAACATAAACATTTAATAAAAAGACTTATAAACATCCATTTACTATGTGTAGGTTATTTTTTTTATATTGTTTTCCCCAATGCCGGCCCTGCCTTCACATTGCCCACTTCCCTCGTTAAAAAAAACCTCAATAAAAAACTTGCCAAAAAAAAATCACACCACTAAATTAATCAACATATAGAACCCAAGAAAAACCCCCCGTGTTATTTCCCCCCCTCCTCACCACCACCCCCTCTCACAACTTCCTACTTTCCTTGAAATGTTGAGAAATTATTTGTGAAGAACCTATCATGACGTTTTTCAACACCACACAATACCTTAACTACAAATCATAATTTGTAAAAAAAAAAAAGGCCTGTTTTTTTTTATTCACAATATAACGACTACCCTTTTTTCCGCCCCGCACAAAAATAAACTCCCCAATCCCTTACACCCTGCACCTATTATTATATTACACACCATCTAGCCCCCATCCGCAACAAAATCCTCCCTGCTGTAGAAAAATGCCTCCTCTCCAATAAGCATTAATCCTTCTTTCTACAACAGGTCATAGTTCAGAGACCACAATCAAATCTACTCTAGAGGTATAAATATAAAAACAGCCCAGAAACAAATTATCTCACACATACACACGCACACGTACATCTAACTATTTCTTATTCTGTGTTTAAAACAGAAAGTAATTTTACATGTACCAACCTCGATATACCTTCTTGTTTTCTCTCTCAACTCAGAAAGTCCCCGCAATTGCACTAACCACTTTTGATAAAGACCTTGAAGGGCGACCATTAAAGGGATGTGCCCCGCTAAAGCTAACCAATAAAATTTCCCTTTCCCCAACTCCCCTACACGCACCATTCTCTATGACGAAAATTACACGTCCCCCCATGCCCAAATTGGTTTCCTACGGATGGACACCATTTACCAAAACCTACATTGTTAATACTCCCCCCCTCGCTGGTCCCCCCGGCAATCATGCACCTCCCACCATACCTATGCTTTACTTTAATCACGCTCATCGAACTATTGCCAATTCAGCGTCCCCCAAAACACTATCAATCGAACGTCTCCTAACACTTTCCAACACTCTTTTCCCTTTTAGTTTTTGCTAAATGCCTCATCCAGAACAATCAGTCGTTAATTGTCCATGTATTTCAGTTCCCCCATTATTGAACCCCTCTCACACCCTACCACAACATAAACAATATGATAAAAACAAAAAAAAATTTGAAAAAAAAATCATGAGAATAACTACCCCTCAAGGCGAAGGACCTAACAAATCAAAAGAACAAAGCAGTAATCAAAACAAGTTCGATTCACAACCAAATACAGATGAACCCTTTATTGAGGGTCCCTCGTCACAATGAGTTCTGAAAACTCCACTTTGAAGAACTTTTTATGTTTCCCCGCTTTTAGTTTATAAACCTTGATAGGAAACACCCCCAAAATCAAACCTGATTTTTTTTTTGACATAAACAACCACAGATGGAATACAAGGTTAGAATAGTATAAAATTGTAATTTCCCTCTTTTACCAGCTGAATACAGAATAATACGAAAGCCAAATGCCCCCTTTTCGCTCAACCCTAAAACTCCCCGGCCCAAATAGAAAAACCCCACAACAGTTTAACTCTTGACCTTTTTTCATACATTAAATTTAACCGATATATGAGAATTCGTAGGTTACAATCCAGCACGCACACAAAGGTCGGTAAGGATTTAACCATATACAATAATTTAGACTTTAATACTACTTATACATTTGTTGGGTATTTCATTCACCCTCAATATTAAGATTTCCACCTCCCAAAGAAAAGGACCAATGCTAATTTATATTTTCTGTTGCTTTGAACTACAGCTAAAATTTACTTGGCAGGAATTCACACTCCTTCTTCCGCTCCATTACCACAACCTGGTATACAAAAACTCATGTTACACCTACATTAGTCCGTTGTCCACCCCCCACACTCATGCAAGCCCACCTATTAAATCATATAAACGTTACCCTCCCACTACACAGTCATTGTTCTTCCACCGTGGAGTTGCGCCGCACGTAAACAAGATTCCTTTTCCGACTTGTTCTCACCGTAAAAAATTACTGTTTAACCCCATCTCCTCCCACGTCCTCCTGTGACTTCAGTTCCACAAAACAGATAAAAACGATTAAAAACAAAAAAAAAAAAAAAAAAAAAAATTTAATCCCTTCCTTGTCTTTTTGCCTGCAAAAAAAAAAATACCCAAATAAAAAAAACCCCTCATTACGGCGGCTTAGAATACCAAAATTTTTTTGACAAAAAATTTTCCCGAATATGTCCCCGTTTCACTGCCGATGTACTATACACCCCGGTTCGCTGCCCTCCAAAAAAATTGAGGTTTTTTGCCCCCGTATCCCTCTTATCCTCCCAGGTGAGCTATCTCAAGCTCAAAAAACCACGAGTGGCATACACCTCAACTATACTTATGTTTCACACTTCTTGCCCCCCGTTTTCGCGCTTTTTCCCCAAATGTAATCTCGCATAGCAAAATTTTTTTATTTCTTCTTTTGACCATCTTCTCCTCCTATATCACATATTCGTTTTGAGTTTCAGGACTGAAAAACAGCGAGCACCAAGATAATTCAAATTTGCCTCTTTGTAAGATATTTTTCCTACAAAAAATTGCCAGTTCCCATTCGCCCTTGAACTTCTCCACGCGTAAATAATGACACATCTAACAAAAAATCGCGACATACATGAAAAATGTAGACTTACAACCAAAAGACGCGGTTAGTTCGACGAATCATAATCCTCCTCTTACTACCATTCATTGGCGACTCATTACTTCGCTCCAACATCTTATTTGTCCTTCTTAGAACTCAAATTCCATTGGTACCCTTTATAATCGATTGCCATACATACCTATTATCGCCACGAATAGATTAGAACCTTTGAATACTTCCAGACGGAGATGAGAGCGATGCATCGCACGTTGGTTGGCGTGTGGTTTACGCGTGCGATCAACTGGACACCCTCAAGAGCTCGTCTTCTTCTCTCGAGGCCTGCCAACGCTCATAATAAATAGCGGAATACACCTATAAGTCAAAACACCGCCCCCCTATGCCGAAGAGATAACAGGGTGGTGATCAAA
>JABUQX010054623.1:7500-23454 GCA_015478945.1 Trachelipus rathkii
GTTGGGTAAGTTTTGGAAATATTATTGAAAAATCTAAGCCGGAGAGACGGGCCGTATAGGCAAGAATTTCGTGAGAACAGTTTATTACATTTAGAGTGTGAATTCCAAATATAATACGGTACTGAGGGTCATAAGATTAGGAGAACAGTCTTTACGACATTTTTTAAGGAATTTATGCTCCCACATTATTTTTTGAGAGCGAAATAAAATAGGCCAACTATAAAATGAGACCATCAAAGTAACAACTTGTGAGCAACATAACCTACCAACACACAAGAGAGGAAATATTTATGTAGACTTGGCAATACGAATTATGTATGGCAATACACACTATATTATTTAACAAATAGATACAACTAGTTATGGGTATGACCTGTGAGGTAAACAATATTCACATAAAGCGATAACATTAAATTGGAAACAGAGAGCCCTTGAGATATGACCTCACACAAAGCCCGTATACGATTAAAGTTACAAGAGTGGCAGCATATAGAAATACTACATATGTAATCTTGTCACCAAGAATACATTACACATTCAATACTTTACCTCAAACATCTTGAAGAAATCAGGGTATTGTAAATTCTTGAAAGCTTCAAGTTAACCATAAGGACAGACAATAGAATCCGCTCTGCTCAAACGAGCACTTCGTTCACACACTACATGAATTTTATAATCGACACTCGGAGGTAGGAGAGGGCATGTTTTGGAGCCGTTGATCCATATTTTCTATAAACCAGGATAAAAGCCTAAGGATGGTCACGCAAGGGGTTGAACCAATGAGGTAATAAAAATTAAATATTACAATGCTAAAATTGACATTTAACACACGCGATGAGTGTAGACTGCTTTGCAGTAAATATTAAAATTAAATAGTGTTGGAGTGAAAAACCATAGGGAATAACACGTAACGTATTTTAGAGTTACAATACATAAGTAGTAATAAGGATATAGTCAGAGAGTATTTTTCTCACATTCTATGGCAATTGAAAAATACAAATATCTTTCAACATTATAGAAGCATAGATATGAAAATATAACCTTATTGTACGGCCTCCAAAAAAATTTATGTGACATCTAGACATTTTGGCCCTTTTAACTAGTACCTGGTTATTAAAATAATATTACAATAAATAAAAATAATATTCACCAGAGAATTAGTATTTTGACCATATCATAATATATATAAATATATAACCGTTACGATTATGAGAGTTACATAAAGTAGTATGCATATATATAAACTGGTAAAATATTACATTTAATATGGCATTAGAATTTTTTCCATTATTTAAATATGAGAAAACCTAAAAAATATATTTATGACCTCCTGTACTGGAGCAATATACTACAATAAAAATTTTAATAATGTGACATTATCTCGTAACATTAGTTATTTTCACTTTATAATATTTCAATATAGTTATATAATCCACTATATTACGTTTATAAAGATTAATAAAATTATTACAAACTAAGAGGACACTTATAAATTAAAATATATAATTATATATTAATAGTTATGCCATATTAACTCGATAACGAATTATGATAGTTAGCAAAAAGATTATGAATATAAAATTTAACTTAAGTTATAATTCCAAGTCCTATTTTATACATTGAATTTAGGACCATGGTCTACTTTGGTCCAATCTGAGACACCACTCTAATTACATTTCTCTCATCCGACCTCCCCTCTTTTTTTGTTCCTGTGCGCCTTCTTACTAACATCTAAAAAAAACCATTATCTATGTGATTAATCTAGATTTCTATATGTTTTATCCCATATGTATATTTACTATACCATTAGGATTATATAATAATCTGAGTTATATTAGAAAAGGTTATTATTTTAACAACCAGAAAAGATCTGTTAGCTCTTTATAATTACATCACCCTCGATACGATTTAAGTACTAAAAAGAGTTGCATATATATCTGGCATACTCTTCTTTTATTTCAAAATTGGCAATTGAGATTTTAAATTTCAAATTTAAATATTTTTGACTCAAACTTTATAGAATTATAAATCTTTTTAAAATTTTTGTTTGTATAGGTAGAAATTCATGACCTCTGAGATAAACAATGTGAGGACCATTTACAAACAAATTTTAATGTTGACAATTTCCTAAACTTCGAATTAGTAATAATTCCCACAGAGGCTGTCTTATAACATAAGTAACACTAAGGTTATTTAAGAAATAAAAATTTTTACATTTACCACGAGACTGTTGCATTGGGCTCGTACGAAATTTAGAGTATACCAATCTGGAGCACGCTGCAATAATTATTAATTCATGGTTTATTACATTTTATTGGTTAACTTAATCAAAATAATTCCTGTAGATCACTGTTGCACAAACACTTT
The DNA here is from genome assembly GCA_015478945.1 of Trachelipus rathkii. Classification (NCBI taxonomy): domain Eukaryota; kingdom Metazoa; phylum Arthropoda; class Malacostraca; order Isopoda; family Trachelipodidae; genus Trachelipus; species Trachelipus rathkii. Next base: position 9,868 of record JABUQX010054623.1, read on the forward strand.
CCATTACTTTTGACCAAAATTCATGACCTCTGTACGGGCCTCCAAAAATTATGTGACACCTGCGACATGTTTTCCTGTTTATCTAGTTACACAAACATTTATGAAGGTTTATTATTTAATCCAATTTGGTTTTATATAAAATATTTAAAATAATTTACCACACAATCACAGTAGACTAGATATGCACCGTACAAATTAAATCAGGAAAAAGATTCCGATAACCACTTAAGAGTTACACAAATGGGTCGGAGAGATATGCACAATATATTTGGATTAAAAAAAAATTCTCCACTTATAGTATTATATTCGAAATAATTGGCGATTTTGTTAATCTTTTTTCACTAATGGAGATTTGAACCAAAATTCATGACCCTCTGTACGGGCCGTCCCAACACAATAAACCCTACAACACATAAACCATTTATACATTGTATGACACACTTCTTAAAACACACTTAAGTACGTAATAGTGACTCCTTGGGTTAACCTAGTACCCCTGGTTTCCTGAAATATTATTACAACCAGAGACTGTTGCCCTGTACGATTAGAGTTACAAGAGTTGCAGATATACTGTTATATCCAAATCTTCATTGAATTTTCCCATTATTTTCACCAAAATTCATGATCTCTGTACGGGCCTCCAAAAAATTTTGGGTTGACAAGCTTCGTACTTGGAATAAAGACATGCTTGTTGCTCCTTTGAAAATCTAGTGGACTTCCGTTGGGACCATTTTGGGGTAACTCTTCATACAACCAATTATATTATCTCCACACGTCCGACACCAAGAAACTTTGAGTGCCCTAAGTCCCCCAGAATTAGGGTGCTCTGGAGTTACCGAAGGAATTAAGGAGTTTAAAACAAAGAGTATGCAATTATAATATTCTGAGTGTTATTTTTTTTCCTCATATTTCATTCATTGAATTTTTTTTTTTAATTATATTTTTATGGTATATAAATGACCAATATATTTATTATTGCACACATGTATTACGGTCCCTCTCTCAATAAATGGGTTATGATGGAATCATACTTCACGATACATGTCATTTCCCTATTTAACACTTCAGGGTACCTGAATGTTTTTTTTGTGTATTATTAAAAATATTTTATTATTTATTCTATACCAGATTGATCTTTGGGTTATTGCTTTAATGATTTTTTTGTCGGAAAGATAGGAACGAGGTAACATCTTTCTACTCGAATATCCGAATTTTAAGAAATGTTAATCAATTGGAAATTCGCGATTTATATAATCGGGAAATATGTGGATATTCCAGAAAAATTGGCAGTTGAATTTTGAACACATAATGGGTTGGACGGGGCAGAGAGAGGTCTTATGATCCTGTGCGAAGATGGTACTGCGGCCATTTCTTTCGGAGAAAGATATGGTGAGGTAGGACGACCATGAACAAAATACTTTGTTAGCTTGTCTTCACCTATTTATTTAAAACGCTCAAAGTAACCTTATAGGAAGATAAAAACAATTTGAAAATATATATTAACCAAACGGGTAGCCAGAATCGATCTGATTAGCCATTTCATTTCTCAATTACCGTACGAATTTGAAACATGTTACAAGAGTTGTCCCGAATGAGTATTCGTAGTATAACATAAAAAATAGTCCCATGTATATCAAAAAATTTTGTAGATCTATTTGAATATCTTTTTTTCCATTCACCAAACTTTTATCTGAACGGCAAAGATCAAAATTACCCCTATGTACCAAATTCATTGGGTGGAGAAGAACGGGCCATCCAATAAAGACAAATATTTTATGTCGTGGGACATAGCATAAAGATATGTTGGCCCTTTGGTGGAGAGGGAAATCAGTACCGAGTTACCGGATAAAAACCAAAGAAAATTGGACAAATTTTTTTTTTTTTTTTTTTTTTTTTTTTTGGTTTTTGTATTAATTATTATTATGTTTAATCCCTAGAGACTTTTTGTTTTTGCTCTTTTTCTTTTTAATTGGAAAATAACGAATTGGAAACTCAACTCAGTAGCGATTAAAATGATTTACCAAGAGAGGCGTATGCTCAGATATTATAAAACGAGATCACTTGTTTATATTGGCTTTTTAAAAATCTCGAAATCTTATCAGATATGAGAAATGTTCTCCATATACTTATTGACTTTTCAAAATTCCATTGAGAACCTTGGTTCATTTGTACGGGCCTTGCTACTGCCCTATCGATACTGCAAAAAATTTAGTGACATCTAGACATGATTTGTGAGTCAACATTTTAACAATCACGCATAATGCCGAAATTTCAAAATTATGAATGTTAAATATATATAAAATAAATATTTAATTTATTTATTAAATAATAAGTCAGACATTGTTTTACTTATTATATATATCACCGTAACGATTTACGATTAGAGTTACAAGAGTTGAATATATACTGGTATTTCCCAATCATTATTGAATTTTACCATTATTTAGACCAAAATTTATAACCTTTGTACGGGCCTCCAAAAAATTTATGTGACATCTAGATATCTGATTCCACGAATATAAAGAAAACGGTATTTTATGGGAGAGTAAATAAAAAAATATATAATTAACATTATTTTAACCAGAGACTGTTGCCCCCGTAAGCGATAGAGTTACATGTAAGTATGCATATTATACTGAAGTAATATATATTATATCAAATTATTGGCATTAATTGAGAATTTTTCCTAATTAACTTTGTTTACACAAAATTTTAATGAACCTAATCTGTATCGCGGCCAACATTTCCACACAAAATTAGCTTAATAAATTACGGCTGCAGACAATCTACAGTACAATGTTTTTTATATACACTTGTCCTATTTTATCAAGTTAAAAATTATTTTAAAGATTTAGTTATCTCTTTAAGACTTAAAATTAATGGGATAGCGAAAAAAGAAGTTTATCTCTGCATGATCCTGTTAAAAGATATTATCATAATTTATTACAATTTTTAGCAAAAGTTTCCGAGCTCACTGATAGAATTATATCAAGCATAGTGTGTGACACCTATCATTTACTCCAGGTCTAACGGTTTTTTTCCATCATATCCAAAATTCAATAACATCAGAATAAATTATACGAAATATTTATAATTTGACCAAAAATATCATGACCTCATAGATTATTACAGGGCAACTATCATGACAAAAATAATCTTCAAATCAATGTGACACCTCCATTAGAACATGCTTATGCTCCATTTTACCATCTAGTACCTGTGACTCTATTAATACATAATCTCTAATGGTATGGATCATTAACCAGAGACAATAGTTTGCCCCTTATGCCAACTTCAACCAGTAACGCTATAGACATATGTAAGGTAATAAACACACAAATTTTGAAACGTTGCTTATTAATCCCCGGGTTATCAGCAAATTATCATACAAAAACCTTTCTTTAAGATAATCCCTAAACACATTGGGCATCCTTGTATCTTCATAGGTAACTCACTTTTACAAATATAATCATTATCTAGAACCAACAATATAACTCTCCATGACCTCTGTACGGGCCATCCCAAAGGGAACAAATTCCTCAATCGAATTGACAAATTTCCCACATTAATTCACGAAATGTCTTTTCCTTGTAGACATAACGCACTTTCCGAATTTGCAATATTGGAAATTATTAAATTATATACTTATTTTACACAACCAGTAGAACTAGTTGGCACTATACAAAGAAACGGACTCACAACATAAATCCCATCAAAAAAAACCGTAAGAAATAAGAGTCATCGGCAGAATGCACGTCTGCCGAGCCACTATATTACTCAAAGAAATAACTATAAATACCATAAAAAACATTTGGTCATAGAGAGTAATAACTTTTTCATTTCATTTATTATTTGACCGGAATTTTAATTACATATTTTAAGTACTCTTTGCTAAGAGTATTGCCTAATTTAGTATTTAAAACACACTGGAAAGAACCTAGATAGGTTCGGGAAGCCTTCATATACACATACCTTTATGTGACACCGGAAATGGTTTAATAAATTTATGGATAAATCGATCAAATGTTTTTCCTCTTATATATGATCATATACCATAGGTAAAACGCTTGTGAGATTTTTGTTTTAAATCTTCTATATAATTTTATGAACAACAGCGAGAATCGACCTGTCTCAGCCAAAAAATCATTTAATAAATCACTTAATACCGTAACGTAATGTTAGAGTATTTAACATTATAAGTAGTATGCAAATATATTAACTGGATATATCAAAATTGGCATTGAATTTTTCCATTAATTTGACCATAAAATACTTCATGACCTCTGTAACGGGCCATTACCATTTAAAAAATTTATTATAGTGACATCATCTTAAGACATTGTATGGCTTTCAATTTTAACTAGTAACCTAATATTAATCATTATGGTTTTATGAAAATATATATTATACAAATCAAGAGAGATCTGAGTTGAGACCTTATATCACGTTAACGATTAAGAATAGTATATACTAAAGAGTTGCAGATATATACTAGTTAAGGGTATAATACACAATCTAACATATAAGTGAATTATTCAAACCTTCATTATTTTACCAAATACTCAAAATTCATTGTTATCTTTCAAATACCGGGCGCTACACAAAAAAGTTTGATAGTTGTACCAGATCTAAATAGATCTATTCTGTTGTGAGCCCTTGAATACTACCCCGTACCTTTTATCGGTAATTAAAAAATACAATATTTACAACACTAGAGACTTAGTATAGCTTCTAATACGGTTTAATATCGAATTATTGAGTTACAAGTAAGTTGAAATTATTAACATATCTATGGTATATTTCACTCATATCATTATTTTGATAATATTTAGTTTCTAACCATTATATTGACGAACACTATGAGTAAACCCATTACCATTTTATACCTTTGTTGAGGCGCGTGCTCTACCAGGCATCAGGGAAAATATTATTATATGTGATCGACGCTACGCACTATGGTTAGGCACACTTTTAAACTAAGTCGACCTTGTCGTTTAATAACTTAAATGGAAGAAATAATGTTCACATCTTGGGGAGCCGAATTCCTAGTAGAACTTGTTGCCCCAATGGAACGGCAGTTACGCCATTAGACGTTCAACCACGAGTAATAGCGATAAGGGTTAAAGATAACTCCCTCCTGGGTAGTTTAAATCAAAAATTGGCATTGTTTTTCCTTATTTTGAACCAAAATTTATGACCTCTGTACGGGCCTCCAAAAAATTTATGTGACATCTCGACATGTTTTTCCTTTTAACTAGTACCTAGTTATTAAGATAATATTACAACTAGAGACTGTTGCCCCGTACGATTAGAGTTACAAGAGTTGAATATATACTGGTATTTCCAAGTCATCATTGAATTTTACCATTATTTTGACCAAAATTCATGACCTCTGTACGGGGCCTGCCTCCCAAAAAATTTATGTGACAAATCTAGACATTGTTTTCCCTTTTAAACTAGTACTGGGTTTTATTAAAATAATTTTAACAACCAGAGACTGTTGCCCCGCACGATTAGAGTTACAAGAGTTGCATATATACTGGTATATCAAAATTGGCATTGAATTTTTCCATTATTTTAACCAAAATTCATGACCTCTGTGCGGGCCTCCAAAAAAATTTATGTGACACCTCGACATGTTTTCCTGTTTAACTAGTACCTGGTTATTAAAATAATTTTACAACCAGAGACTGTTGCCCCGTACGATTAGAGTTACAAGAGTTGCAATAATACTGGTATATCCAAATCTTCATTGAATTTTTCCATTATTTGACCAAAATTTAATGACCCTCTGTACGGGCCTACCAAAAAATTTATGTTGACATCCTAGAACGATGTTGGCCCTTTTAACTAGTACCTGGTTTTTGAAATATTATTACTAAAACCAGAGACTGTTGCCCCGTACGATATTAGAGTTACAAGAGTTGCATATATACTGTTATATCCAAATCTTCATTGAATTTTCCCATTATTTTCACCATAAATTCATGATCTCCCTGTACGGGCCCTCCAAAAATTTAATGTGACATCTAAGACATGCTTGGCCTTTTACTAGTACCCGTGGTAAATAAAAATAATATCAACCAGAGACTTGTTGCCCGTACGATAGAGTTTACAAAGAGTTGCATATATACTGGATTTTCCAATTCATCATTGAATTTTACCATTATTTTGACCAAAATTTATGACCTCTGTAACGGGCCCCCAATAAATTTATGTGACATCTAGACATGTTTTCCCTTTTAACTAGTCCTGGTTATTAAAATAATATTACAACCAGAGACTGTTGCCCCGTACGATTAGAGTTACAAGAGTTCCATATATACTGGTATATCAAAATTGGCATTGAATTTTTCCATTATTTTGACCAAAACTCATGACCTCTGTACGGGCCTCCAAAAAATTTATGTGACATCTAGACATGTTGGCCCTTTTAACTAGTACCTGGTTTTTAAAATATTATTACAACCAGAGACTGTTGCCCCGTACGATTAGAGTTACAACAAGAGTTGCAGATATACTGTTATATCCAAATCTTCATTGAATTTTCCCATTATTTTCACCAAAATTCATGATCTCTGTACGGGCCTCCAAAAAATTTATGTGACATCTAGACATGTTTTCCCTTTTAACTAGTACCTGGTAATAAAAATAATATTACAACCAGAGACTGTTGCCCCGTACGATTAGAGTTACAAGAGTTGCATATATACTGGTATTTCCAATTCATCATTGAATTTTACCATTATTTTGACCAAAATATATGACCTCTGTACGGGCCCCCAATAAATTTATGTGACATCTAGACATGTTTTCCCTTTTAACTAGTACCTGGTAATAAAAATAATATTACAACCAGAGACTGTTGCCCCGTACGATTAGAGTTACAAGAGTTGCATATATACTGGTAAATCAAAATTGGCATTGAATTTTTCCATTATTTTGACCAAAATTTATGACCTCTGTACGGGCCTCCAAAAAATTTATGTGACATCTCGACATGTTTTTCCTTTTAACTAGTACCTAGTTATTAAGATAATATTACAACTAGAGACTGTTGCCCCGTACGATTAGAGTTACAAGAGTTGCAAATTTACTGGTATTTCCAAGTCATCATTGAATTTTACCATTATTTTGACCAAAATTCATGACCTCTGTACGGGCCTACAAAAAAATTTATGTGACATCTAGACATGTTTTCCCTTTTAACTAGTACCTGGTTATTAAAATAATTTTACAACCAGAGACTGTTGCCCCGTACGATTAGAGTTACAAGAGTTGCATATATACTGGTATATCAAAATTGGCATTGAATTTTTCCATTATTTTAACCAAAATTCATGACCTCTGTACGGGCCTCCAAAAAATTTATGTGACACCTCGACATGTTTTCCTGTTTAACTAGTACCTGGTTATTAAAATAATTTTACAACCAGAGACTGTTGCCCCGTACGATTAGAGTTACAAGAGTTGCATATATACTGGTATATCAAAATTGGCATTGAATTTTTCCATTATTTTGACCAAAATTCATGACCTCTGTACGGGCCTCCAAAAAATTTATGTGACATCTAGACATGTTGGCCCTTTTAACTAGTACCTGGTTTTTGAAATATTATTACAACCAGAGACTGTTGCCCCGTACGATTAGAGTTACAAGAGTTGCATATATACTGTTATATCCAAATCTTCATTGAATTTTCCCATTATTTTCACCAAAATTCATGATCTCTGTACGGGCCTCCAAAAAATTTATGTGACATCTAGACATGTTGGCCCTTTTAACTAGTACCTGGTAATAAAAATAATATTACAACCAGAGACTGTTGCCCCGTACGATTAGAGTTACAAGAGTTGCATATATACTGGTATTTCCAATTCATCATTGAATTTTACCATTATTTTGACCAAAATATATGACCTCTGTACGGGCCCCCAATAAATTTATGTGACATCTAGACATGTTTTCCCTTTTAACTAGTACCTGGTAATAAAAATAATATTACAACCAGAGACTGTTGCCCCGTACGATTAGAGTTACAAGAGTTGCATATATACTGGTATATCAAAATTGGCATTGAATTTTTCCATTATTTTGACCAAAACTCATGACCTCTGTACGGGCCTCCAAAAAATTTATGTGACATCTAGACATGTTGGCCCTTTTAACTAGTACCTGGTTTTTGAAATATTATTACAACCAGAGACTGTTGCCCCGTACGATTAGAGTTACAAGAGTTGCAGATATACTGTTATATCCAAATCTTCATTGAATTTTCCCATTATTTTCACCAAAATTCATGATCTCTGTACGGGCCTCCAAAAAATTTATGTGACATCTAGACATGTTGGCCCTTTTAACTAGTACCTGGTAATAAAAATAATATTGCAACCAGAGACTGTTGCCCCGTACGATTAGAGTTACAAGAGTTGCATATATACTGGTATTTCCAATTCATCATTGAATTTTACCATTATTTTGACCAAAATATATGACCTCTGTACGGGCCCCCAATAAATTTATGTGACATCTTAGACATGTTGGCCCTTTTAACTAGTACCTGGTAATAAAAATAATATTACAACCAGAGACTGTTGCCCCGTACGATTAGAGTTACAAGAGTTGCATATATACTGGTAAATCAAAATTGGCATTGAATTTTTCCATTATTTTGACCAAAATTTATGACCTCTGTACGGGCCTCCAAAAAATTTATGTGACATCTCGACATGTTTTTCCTTTTAACTAGTACCTAGTTATTAAGATAATATTACAACTAGAGACTGTTGCCCCGTACGATTAGAGTTACAAGAGTTGAATATATACTGGTATTTCCAAGTCATCATTGAATTTTACCATTATTTTGACCAAAATTCATGACCTCTGTACGGGCCTCCAAAAAATTTATGTGACATCTAGACATGTTGGCCCTTTTAACTAGTACCTGGTTTTTGAAATATTATTACAACCAGAGACTGTTGCCCCGTACGATTAGAGTTACAAGAGTTCCATATATACTGGTATATCAAAATTGGCATTGAATTTTTCCATTATTTTGACCAAAATTTATGACCTCTGTACGGGCCTCCAAAAAATTTATGTGACATCTAGACATGTTTTCCCTTTTAACTAGTACCTGGTTATTAAAATAATTTTACAACCAGAGACTGTTGCCCCGTACGATTAGAGTTACAAGAGTTGCATATATACTGGTATATCAAAATTGGCATTGAATTTTTCCATTATTTTGACCAAAATTCATGACCTCTGTACGGGCCTCCAAAAAATTTATGTGACACCTCGACATGTTTTCCCTTTTAACTAGTACCTGGTTATTAAAATAATTTTACAACCAGAGACTGTTGCCCCGTACGATTAGAGTTACAAGAGTTCCATATATACTGGTATATCAAAATTGGCATTGAATTTTTCCATTATTTTGACCAAAACTCATGACCTCTGTACGGGCCTCCAAAAAATTTATGTGACATCTAGACATGTTGGCCCTTTTAACTAGTACCTGGTTTTTAAAATAATATTACAACCAGAGACTGTTGCCCCGTACGATTAGAGTTACAAGAGTTGCAGATATACTGTTATATCCAAATCTTCATTGAATTTTCCCATTATTTTCACCAAAATTCATGATCTCTGTACGGGCCTCCAAAAAATTTATGTGACATCTAGACATGTTGGCCCTTTTAACTAGTACCTGGTAATAAAAATAATATTACAACCAGAGACTGTTGCCCCGTACGATTAGAGTTACAAGAGTTGAATATATACTGGTATTTCCCAATCATTATTGAATTTTACCATTATTTAGACCAAAATTTATAACCTTTGTACGGGCCTCCAAAAAATTTATGTGACATCTAGACATGTTGGCCCTTTTAACTAGTACCTGGTAATAAAAATAATATTACAACCAGAGACTGTTGCCCCGTACGATTAGAGTTACAAGAGTTGCATATATACTGGTATTTCCAAGTCATCATTGAATTTTCCCATTATTTTGACCAAAATTCATGACCTCTGTACGGGCCTCCAAAAAATTTATGTGACATCTAGACATGTTGGCCCTTTTAACTAGTACCTGGTAATAAAAATAATATTACAACCAGAGACTGTTGCCCCGTACGATTAGAGTTACAAGAGTTGCATATATACTGGTATTTCCAATTCATCATTGAATTTTACCATTATTTTGACCAAAATATATGACCTCTGTACGGGCCCCCAATAAATTTATGTGACATATAGACATGTTTTCCCTTTTAACTAGTACCTGGTTATTAAAATAATTTTACAACCAGAGACTGTTGCCCAGTACGATTATAGTTACAATAGTTGCATATATACTGGTATATCAAAATTGGCATTGAATTTTTCCATTATTTTGACCAAAATTCATGACCTCTGTACGGGCCTCCCAAAAATTTATGTGACATCTAGACATGTTGGCCCTTTTAACTAGTACCTGGTTATTAAAATAATATTACAACTAGAGACTGTTGCCCCGTACGATTAGAGTTACAAGAGTTGAATATATACTGGTATTTCCCAATCATCATTGAATTTTACCATTATTTTGACCAAAATATATGACCTCTGTACGGGCCCCCAATAAATTTATGTGACATCTAGATAATAATAATCAATAATAATATAATATAATAATAATAATAAAATAATATAATAATATAATAATAAGAAGAAGAAGAAGAAGAAGAAGAAGAAGAAGAAGAAGAAGAAGAAGAAGAAGAAGAAGAAGAAGAAAAAGAAGAAGAAAAGAAGAAGAAAAAAAATATAAAATAATAATAATAATAATAATAATAATAATAATAATAATAATAATAATAATAATAATAATAATAATAATAATAATAATAATAATAATAATAATAATAATAATAATAATAATAATAATAATAATAATAATAATAATAATAATAATAATAATAATAATAATAATAATAATGATAATTATAATAATAATAATAATAATAATAATAAAATAATAATTAATAATAATAATAATAATAAATATAACAATATAATAATACTAATAATATAATAATAATAATATTAATAAATAATAATAATAATAATAATGCGAATGAAAAGAATTATGAAAACAATAGCATTCATCCATTTAATCACAATAATTATAAATAAAAATAATAATAAAATGTAATAATAATCGTAATATTAATATATAATATAATAAGAATAATATAAATAATAAAAAATAATAATATAATAATATAATAATTAATTAATATATAATAATAATAATAATTCTAATAATTTAAACAAATAATAATAATAATAATAATAATAATAATAATATAATAATAATAATAATATAATAATAATAAATAATAATAATAATAAAATAATAATAATAATAATAAATAATTAACTATAAATAATAATAATAATAATTAATCATATTAATGAGTCTGCTACTTAAAATAAAAATAAAAATAATAATAATAATATTAATATAATGAAAAGAAGAAGAAGAAGAAGAAGAAGAAGAAGAAGAAGAAGAAGAAGAAGAAGAAGAAGAAGAAGAAGAAAAATAAAAATAATAATAATAATAATTATAATAATAATAATAATAATAATAAATAATAATAATAATAATAATATAATAATAATAATATAATAAATAATAAAATAATCATAAATAATAATAATAATAATAAATCAATATAATATCAATAATAATAATAAATAATATATAATAAATAATAATATAATTATAATAAAATATATAATAATAATAATAATAATAATAAGGAATAATTAATAATTAATAACTACTACTACTACTAATAATAATAATTAATAATAATTAATATAATAATAGATAATAATAATAATAAATAAAATAATAATAATAATAATATAGTATTAATAAATAATATAATAATATAATAATAATAATTAGGATAAATATATAATAATTAATAATAATAATAATATAATAATAATAATTAATAATAATAATAATTAATAATATAATAAGGAAATGATTTTCAAATCTTTATTAAATTATTGACTAATATATAATAATACTAATAATAATAATAATAATAATAATAATAATAATAATAATAATAATAATAATAATAATAATAATAATAATAATAATAATAATAATAATAATAATAATAATAATAATAATAATAATAATAATAATAATAATAATAATAATAATAATAATAATAATAATAATAATAATAATAATAATAAAAGCAACACTAATTTTAAACAAAAAATATAAGCTAACTACTGCTAGTATTATCACTATATCAACAAATACAACTACTACTACTACCACTGCTACTACTACTACTACTACTACTACTACTACTACTACTACTACTACTACTACTACTATTGAAACTATAAACACTTTTAATAACAGTAAAAATAATAATGACGGTAAGTAATAATAATAATAATAATAATAATAATAATAATAATAATAATAATAATAATAATAATAATAATAATAATAATAATAATAATAATAATAATAATAATAATAATAATAATAAAAAAAATAAAAAAAGAAGAGAACAGAAGAGAGAGAGAGAGAGAGAGAGAGAGAGAGAGAGAGAGAGAGAGAGAGAGAGAGAGAGAGAGAGAGAGAGAGAGAGAGAGAGAGAGAATGTTACAAAAGAGTAAATATATTTATTATATATATATATATATATATATAATAAAAAAAAATAATATATATATATATATAATATATTATATATATATATATATATATATATATATATATATATATATATATATATATTAATCTATATATAATTTATAAAATCGATATATAGATATATATATATATAATATATATATATATATATATGCTTTTCCACATAACTAATATATGTCTATATATGCATAGATATTGACATTTGAAATATATATATATATATATCAGAGGTGGGCACTTCCGCTCTTTTAGTCCGCGCCTAGTCCGCTAGTCCGCTCCGAGCGGACTACCAGAATAGGTGCGGACTAGCGAGGGTGTGGAGTCGCAGGAAATTAGCGGACTTGCACGTGCGGATCAAAAATAGTTTCCGCTCTTTTGTTCCGCACCTTTTTTGAAAAAAAAGTATAGTTTACTTTTTAAGAATTCTTATTGGTTATAATAAAGAATATAATTTTTATTTTAAGTTTATAATTAAATTATACTTTCAGTCTAAGACTAATTGTTTCTTTAATAATTAACTTCCAAAAACCAATCTCAACCTCCTAAAGGTACCAATAATATAATAAATAACATTTAAATGATTTTATATACTGAATTGCTATTACCCTCATCTATCTAAAACTTTAATTAATTATATTATTCTATTAAAAGTAGGCAATAATCTAAATTCAAAATTCTGCTGGTAAAACCCAAAATATATATATAATATATATATATATATATTATATATTATAACTATATATATTATATATATATATATATATTATATAATAATATATAAAATATATTAATATTATATATATATATATATAATATATATATATATATATATATATATATATATATA
>JABUQX010054624.1:0-25000 GCA_015478945.1 Trachelipus rathkii
TATATATATATACACATACCTTAGGGAATTGTAATAGATAGAGCAAGTATATATATATTACTATATATAACCTCTATCAATATACTAGGTCGTAGCATATAATTAGAGTATATACCTATTTATAGTATTAATTACTATACTTAGGAGATTATACTAATCGTAATAATATATCATGAAGTAAGAGTAAGAAAATAAAATAAAAGTCTCGTATACAAGTCTTTGACCTTGTAACTATCTATATATATATATATAAAAACTCTCAATTATTCTTTATGAGGCCACTAGTATATCCATATATTGAATTACCTTAAGGGATAATACCTATCAATATATATTAATGATACTATGTATCGCATGTATTTCTACTAATATCAATAACTATATAACATTATTTTTTTTAGTATATGTATAGGAATTATAAGGAATTAGTTTATTAAGTACGCGAGTAGGTGCGATACCCGAGTATTAGACATCATAAAAATTGGTAACCCTGTAAAAGATAGGAAGGATTATTGATGCGTCGAGAGTATGTGACTAAGAGATCAGGTCAAACAAACTTATAGCCTATATATTAAGTATAATTAATATAAGTTGTTATAATGAATTGATAAATCACAGTATAAATATACTATTATTAGATAATATAATATGTAGAGATATATATAAGTAATTTAAATATAATTGAAATTATATTATTTATACATAGAGGTGTATGGAAAAGAAATGAAGTTCAATCATATATATCATTAGAGATAAGGTATAATATTACGTAGTAAAAATATATATATATATATTATTCATATAAATACAGTTAATTATATATACTATAGCTAGAGAATATAGAAATCTGTAAAGTAGCTTTCCATCATTTTCAAGAGATATGAGAGAAAATTAGATTTTCCTATATGTAACTTGTTGAGAAGTAAGGATGTGTATTACGAAATACAGGAAAATACAGAGAGAAAGATTCACGTGTCAGTATTAATTGTTTTAATATGCTTTTAATTATATTCTAGTGTTTTGTGAGTAGTGGTTGCGCTGCGATAGTGACTGTTTCCTTATTAACTTTAGGCGTATTTATTTTTGAATTTATACTTTTATATATTTTTACTGTTAGAATGTTATTGTGATTGTAATTTGAATTTTATTGATAATTTATTATTATTAAACTGCTTTAGGGTATTAAAAAATGCAAATGTAGGAATAAAGTAGGAGAAGACAGAACCCTTAGGAGAAAGTAAGACATTACAGAAACAAAAATATAATTAACTATTTGGATCACGAGTTAAAGCTAAGTAGCAAAAGAGTATAAAAAGAAAAAACTCAGAAATTTTTTTTCATAATTAAATATCTCATAAGTACGACCTACAAGAAAACCTCTAGATTCGGTAATGGATAAGCATTCAAATAGGTAAAAAAAATAAAAAATAATAAACATACAAAATTAGGCAAGGCTCGAGAGCGACGCGCGATCAAGTAGGGGGAGGAGAGGAGCGTTTTACAATAAACAGTACGGAGGGGCGAGAGGAAACCCCCGACACATTCACGACAATATACAAATGAGCGTGGAGGAGTTCGCAGAGTGAGACTCCCGAGGGGGGAAATAGTCCTCTCTGTTCGTTCCCGGAAGCCGAGAGACTACAGATAGTGCATCTTTGACAGAGTCTTACCCTGGTATCATATATAAGAAAGAAGAGATTAAAACATGACCTGATGCGAAAACGAGTAAGCTGGTCCACTGAATGTAGACTTTTTTGAATTATGTCATTAGCATTAATTGATTGTTAGACATATACTAAAAATATGTTAAATAAACAAACAAAAAAATTCAATTCTTGAGATAAGAATTTGAAAGGTTATATTATATATATATATATAGTATATATATATATATAATAAAGTATTTATACCATTAATTATATATATATATTAATATATATATTATATATATATATAAATTTATATTATAATATATAGTATATTATTATGTATATATATATAAATATTATATACTTATTCTATAGTACCGGTATTTACAATATATATTATTAGCTACTTTGGAGTTATGAAGCTAAGCGTCAAGCCATTTTTATATCAATCGAAAACTATAAACAGTAATGGTGGATCGCCCAAAAATGAGAAATGTTTTTTATACGAAAATAAATTAAATTCCCATCTCTTTAATAAGCAGTATAAACTAGCGGTGAACATCACCGAATTAGAATAATACATGCTGTTTCAGACATATACGTAAAGGCCCAAGGTCTAATAATATAATAGTATTAATAAGTTATATATGTAATTATATATATAGAGAATAAGTACGTATATACGCTATATTATAATATTATATATATATTACTATAATACCTCTATACTATAGATAAATAGCATCTGAAAAAGATATACACATATTATAATACTGAGGCTAGATCCGTATAGTATAATAAATGTAAATGGTGAATGAGATATTAATTATATAATATACTACAAGAATAATGATTATACGATATTAATATATAATATCACTATTACTATCAGAGAAGTTTAGTGAGTACGTTCTTCTTTATAAAGATACAGTTTACAGATATAAAATATATATACTATACTAAGATTGAATATAAGCTATAAATATTATTATATTATTATAGCTTCTACTAAAAAAGTAATTATTGTTATTGTGATCCAGTATAGATTGAAAATTTCGAAACTCAGTTTACACAACTAATAAGAGATTATCAGATTCTCTCAGTGTTTTCGTTTGATTTCTTTCTTCCATTTTGTTGTAGGATTTGTGATCCTTTAGAGAGAGATTTCATTATTTTGCATTTATGTGCTTTGTTTCACCTAATGCAAGCACACTAATATTCATGGTTTTATATTCATTATGGATGTTTCATCTTGTATATTACATGTAAATTTAATGTCTTTTTCTTAAAGAATAAATTCTTTATCTCTGAGATGGCTCTATGAATAGACCGAAACGGTCCAAAATTATATGAATAGAGAGTATGCCTATTCTCATATTTATTCGACTCGTTAAGTAAACCATGACATCCTCAAATAATGTATTGGAAATTGTAATAATTTTTATTTTAAGGTAATAGAAAAATATATAAGAATCTATTAGCTAAATCTAAAGATTGAACATCTGTTTTATTTTTTGGCTTTGTTTATCGACGTAAATATTTATTATGTGGAGTGGCCACAGAAACGAGAGTAATTCGACTACTATTATACTATATCCTACATAATAATAAACAACGGTAGTGGAGAACTCAATCTAACGGTATATTATAGGTCTCATCCATAACGCTATATATTTACCTTATACGTTTCAATTATACATATATATATTATATATATATATAGTATATTAAGATTTCAGGACCTACAGTTATTAGAGCTAACCCAGTAATCTAATTATATATATTAATATCAAGGTCATAAATAATAAGTCAATTATATCATATGTGATATACCTGAGAGAGAGAAGAAGTTAATTATTATATATATATAGTATATATATATAAAAATAATAGTATAAAAAGCAACATTAATATCGTATATATAGTATATATATAATATATATTATAGATATCACTATACTGATATAGAGATAAAGCACAATATAAATGAGTTATTATATAAATATATATATATTGGTACAGTATTTTTTTAATGCTCACAAGTATTGGTAACTACGAGAAGTGCGGGTCTACAGTAAAACAAATATAGTAGATTGGAATGCATGCACCGAAAATTGCTATATAAGATAGAGAACTTATTTTTGCTTAGTTCTTTTGAGGAAGTAGATTATTTTTTTTTTTAACACTAAGGAATACCCTAGTAAATTATGAGCTATGAAGATGGAGGAAAAGTCGGGGTTCTGCAGAGCTCTCAGCACAGAACGGTGGAACCACGGCGGGGGATCTAACATCCGATCCGGAGCATAGTTGAGGAGAAACCCTCCGCCACTTTGTCTTGTGGTGTCAGCGGGGTACTCGACATTACTCACCTCGAGTAGAAAAGTCACCCTCTGTCCCCTCGTGAGATCGGAGTCTCTAAGAAAAACTAAAAGTTTCCAGACCAAAGAATATTAATAGAAACTCAGTAATTATTTCACCAAATTTAGGAGGGCTCAGAGACGACGCGGACAGAGACAACGGGAATTATGCAGAGGGGTCGAGGGGATGGTCGGAGAACCCCGCGACACCTTCCAGTACTCCTAATGAGACGAGAGGGAGAGTGTCTCGGATGACCATCCCGGTAGGGGGGATAGCTGAACAGAGTTCGTCGTCCACCGGGCTCTGAGGACCGCTCGCTCTGCCATGTCGACTTACACCTAGATTTTCTTTAGTATATAATTAGAAAAATAATGTGATTTAATACAAAAAAAGAACAAAAAAAAAGAAAAGAAAATAAAAAAAAAAAGTAAATCCACATCTTAAGAATTCTGCGAGCTGAGATACCTAATATTATTTATTTCTACTGTAGAGCTGCCGTTTCTCTACCGCAGGTACTGTGACATTAATAAAATCGACCATCTATCTATACTCTAAAATGAATCTATAACAGATCTTAATATATTTATCTCTCATGGTTCATTTAATAAGAAACACGATTTCAGGCTAAGGCCTGAATAGTAAGATCAAGATATGAGAATACATAGACTGAGATAACTCATCAAGAATATATTTAGAGATATTTATTGAGGTAATCAGAATATAGTACGAAGCGTTCACACTATAAAGACCTTGATTGATGTACACAAATAATAATATATACGTTTCAAAAAATACTCAAATAATTAAATAAATATTGGTGAAAATAAATCATTGAAGCATCAAAATAAAAAATGTTGAGTGTATCTGTTAAGTGTACAGATAGACATGAGTTTAAAACGTCTATATAATTGTGGCCTATAGAAAAATTAATTACAACTTTCCATATAAATTATTTTCGAGGACCATGTTCTAACTTAAGGTTTTCTATATGCGATCTATTTATATTATTATTATATATTATATATAAATATACCGATTCAATATAGATAGTCACTAAATAGATAATAAATAAATATATGAGTAGGTATAGAGATTGGATAGGAGAGCTAGTAATTATAGTAAGTTAGAGAGCAAATAGTATTATAAACTAAGTAATAGATATATAATAATATATATATTATATAAGTAGTTATTTAACGTAGTTTTTGTAATGTGAAAATATAAGTAAAAGCGTAATTTTAAGGTGGTTATAGTTAATATATTATATATTATATATAGAGAGAAGATAGTGGTTAGAATAAATCAATAATATATAGTGTATCAATATATAGTTGTGGTTTAATAGAATTATTCATGAATTGATTTAGATAGTATTGACGTACATTGCCGGAATCTGGAGATATAATTGGTATTGTATCTTGTATAAATTATGATCTTCATTTGTATTCGATCCAGGAAATTATTATACTTTAGAGAGTTTTGATTCTATAAGTGGTCGTTTTACCACCATTACAGATGAAATATAAAATTAACATTTCTCTTCTTTTTTTTTTACCATTTATAATCTACATTTCAAATACAATATTTATCAATGATATTGAAATATATGACAATCACTATAAGACGTAGATACTCAGATATTTTATCTTTAGGTTAATTCTTTCTGTTGTAAATTATATCCAATCTTTATTGTTTCTGTTCACAGGTAAAAAATCATTTTTTTCTTTTTTTTTCTCATGTTTGCATGTGAATTGTTTCATAATTAGACGTGAAAGACAAAAACAAATACGATTTTTTAGCTATTTTATTTTAGCCATAAATATAAGAAACTAAGATAATGTATAATCGGTCATAGCTCAAAAAAATAAACGGTAAAAATCGTGCCAGATTTACTCTTTTATAAAACTCAATTTCATTGTTCTATTCATACTTTATAAAATGGAATGAAAATAGACTTTTCTCATAAATTGGTAACAAATATTTATATTAACTGACTGTTGAATTATTATTATTATTCATTTCAGTCACTTTATAATTACTCGTTATATATATATAGAAGTTAAAAGAAAAGCTATATACTGGTAAATGGTAACGGCACATGACTCACAAATTTCTTGAAAAAATTCTTAATCCAAAATCAATATACGATATTATATATAATGCGAATATATTAATTGATATTTATACATTATATATATAATTATATATTATTTATTAATATTATTATTATCCACCTAAATTATTTTGATTCTAATGAGGACGTTTAAAAGAAATTAAAGCTTAACCAGAACCAATGTATAGATTATTAGCAATATCTAATTGATTAGCTCCCACCAGATTGAAGTTCATTGAACATTATACTACAAATGATACAACGCACATTAGATGTGGAGAAGATTAATATTATTTGCATATTCAGTCTCAGCCTCTAAAATAAACCCAAGTATGCTAACAGAAATGCTTTTGAAGAATATTTAAGTAATATTAGGCCGATAAAAACATATAATTTGAAAAAACTTCAGTACTAAAATCATTAAGAACTTATATTTTTTTCATTCATAGCAAAGGTGTTGCAAATAATTCTTCGTGCGTCAATACATTGATGTTTCACAAAATATATTCGTTATAACTTTCTATAATCTATAAATACACTATAAAAGCTTATAATATATTTATATTAGCTACCACCGTGATATCCGTGATATATTCCAAATTAATTAAATGATATAATTGCAATATAATATTGCAAATATAGTATAAAAAATCTCGAATGAAAAACATCTAAAGGAATTGTAAAAGAAATAAAATCAATGATTTTACTGTAACTTACAATTTGAATTTTCTATACACATCAAGCTGTGACGATTAACAAGAAACTGAAGACAAAAATAAAATATTGATTAATTTCACTGTTTTGTTAGTGACAAATAGAACTTGATTATATATCTCTAATTGTGAAAGTATAAAATATGCAAGAAAAAATAATTTCAACTGAGTCAATATTGTTCGTGTTAATACTATTATGTTCGTTTTTCCAATAGTTTTTGAGACAATATTTTAGCGGCGAAATCTAGAATATTGAAAGAGCAACATACGACATGGTAAAAATGCGGTAAAATTCTTCTAAGTGGTTGAGAAATATTAAGGTGCACTTGCACTCTTAATAAGGGTAAATTATATATTATAAATCGACAAATAGCTAATTTAAATGACACTTTATTTAATTTAACATGGGTCAACATTTGGATCTGTGATTTTCTGTGGGAGGCATTTTGAGTTTAATCTTCGTTTATTCACAAAAAATCAGAGGTTATTTATTGGAATTTTCCTTAATAGAGTATATTTTTATATTATTATTTTTTATATTTTTTTTTATTAGGTTTTTATTATTAATTATTTTGTTATATTTTATGAAATAATTTATTTTAAGAATAAAATAGATAAAATTAAATATTAATGATTTATAAATATACTATATATAGGTTTAAAAATATTTAGTTGAAACTTGGTTAAATACTATATTATATACTATATTATTTTCAATTATTTCACTAAATTACATATATTGATAATATTATGAGTGAGAGTAAACTACCGTAATGTCTGTAAAACATTTCATACTTAAGGTTGACTATTGATAATATATAGTAATAGGTATAATTAGTGTTTTCCCATTATGTAATAAATTCTGAAGATATATAATATATACCTACAAATTGCTAATATCTAGTGGACACATTAAATATATATAGTAGTTATATAAAATGTATCTATATGAGAAAAATTAATTAGTAATACTCTACGCTCACCATAAGATATCATTGATACCTATTTTAGAGTAAAAGATATGCCTAAATTATTCAGAAAATATATTTTGTTTATATAATGTCGTAATATAGATAGATAATAATATTGTTAGGTATGGCCTATGCGCCAGTATTTGATAAGTAATCTTTAATCTTAACTATAATAATTTATAGCAAATTTAATTTATTAAATAAATAGACAATAAGGTTTAATTTAATAGGATACACACGATTAGAGTCGGATTATATCGTAAAATTAACCAATCAAATGATATGTAGTATTAATATTATTTGGCTACTTTATAGATTATATAATACATGATAACTATGCATTATGGACATACGACTCGTTGACACTAAAAGACCCTGCCACAGTAGTACAGCCCTATCTAACAAAGATAAGTGAAATCTTGCAGAACTCGACGGTCAATAATTAATAATAATAATTTATAATATAATAATATATATATATAGTAGGCTATCTATAATATTATTTATATATATTTGATGATTCTATTAAGATCTCGGCTATGAACGCTTGGCAAATTTTTTGTCCAAATTATTATATATATATCACAATATAAATACTATACTTATTAATTATTATAATTATATTTTAGTTTAGGTCGGTGAATGGGATACATAGTTCATATAATATATAATTTTTCTAATAATATATTATATTTAGCAATATGTGTATAATTTTTCTCTTAGTTATAAATTTTTATAATTAATACGATTTAATGCTTTATAATTCATCTTATCTATTGAGCCTCCCCCGTCACTGGTAAGATCTAGAACCCAAGGGTTTATCTATAATATGCAGGCTTTCTATATTAAATTATATATTATTATATTATATTATGATAATATTAGATATATTAATTGGTGACCTGTATTGTATCGACAGCTCTTAAGATAAGGGATATATAGCCCAATGGTATATAATTAATACGATAGGTACTTCTTAAGTTATGTGTTGGACACTGTGAGCAACTGATATTTGCTGAGACAACTTCGGACACCGCTCTCCGCACCTAGATGTATGAATTAGTGTCATCCTAGCACGCATTACCCGAGCACCAAACCGAGCGGCGCCCAGAAATGGCGTTCCCTTAAGACCATCTCTTCTTTTTGGCATGCGAACTAACGCCGTCACCGCATCATGAGAGACGTATCCTATGATTGAGCACATGCGCAAACGGCAAAACCGATAAATTTGACGACGACACCACACACGCAGCCGCACCGCAGCGCCGGTCATATGTGCTTAAAAACGCGAAATATAATATTCTGATTAAAACATACTTATAGGCTTGAAATTAATGTTTAGAATTGATGAATTTATATTATATAGAGAACGGAACGTAAATAAGTATAATGTGAGCGGATGTTGTATCTATTTAATTTAATTTAATGTATTAATTTAAAATTGATATTAATTATATTATTTATATTTATAATATAATATTTATATAAGGATGATATGATCACTTGGATGAGGGACACTACGCCTATGGTTGCGCAGATGATGAGGAAGCTATTAAGCATTCCATCTGAGAGCCTGTATCTTAGACGTATTAACCATTTTCGTGTGTCATTAGTGAATAGTTTTGAGTATATATACTCAAATTGATCACTCACATCTTCGAATTGGACTCCGTCGTTTGCGCTCAATAAACTCACATTCTTACTTACTATGGAGTATATGTTCTCTCTTATGAACAACCATAGATATAGGCCCTAGAATACCCAGACAAATCAGTACACTCGATTCTTGAATCATTATAAAAATAATTGTGTAAATATAAATTTGGGTCACGTGGCGGTAGTACTAGGACTAAAGCAGAAATGGTGGCTTCCATACAATAAGCGTCCCTTTAATAGCCACCCTACCTTCGGCACAATTAAAGAGACTCTAGACGGCCTTGTGTATATTTGGTGCGGCGGTCACGAGATCATTGAGGCTGTTTGAATAAGAGTTCTTTATTTCTTACTTATTATAATTTCTTGAGTCAGATCTTTTAGGTGTATATAACTTGGAACTCAAATATTTCTATTTTGTTGCACATCACCTTCCTTCTAAACTCATCTCTTATTCTTACCGAAACTTAGGTTTTGAGAGTTGAGATCTTCAACATCTATCCTGTTAACGTACGGTTATATCTTCAACTTACAATAATAATCTCTTATAAATCATATCTCCAGTACAATTCAACTTATGTGTATGCAATTGATGCATCTATGCTCCAGACATGTTTAGATCTTGATGTGGGCCTATACTATAGCTTACTTAAGACTACACTAAAGGGTCAAAGCTCACCCACGTCACATAAAATACAGGTAAGCAACATCATTTCTATTTATACTCAATTCTCATTAACATAATTCTTGGTTTTTAATTCATACAGATTTTTCACTATCTTAGATAAGATTGCAATCTGAGCTGTATTCGCTTCTATATTCTCTCAGATCAAAGTTTATATTAGCTGCAACGACACAACTCTCATTCAGACGAACGAGCCAAAACATCTGAAAATTATCTGCATATCTAATTATTCAATTCATTTAATATTATATATAAGATACGTTTTGGAGGATAAACGAAATTCTAGAAGCAAACTTTCTAAACGTCTCATAGTTTTATTTATTCGAGATAGGAAATACATTGACTATCATCTGGGTGACTCCTCGATATCAAATAATATCTCCTGTTTATTGTTTTATAAAATAATCTCTAAGTGAAAGTATTGACAAACATTCCAAAATAATCAAAACTACACGTCGACGGCGAGAATATAACGTCATATATCGGCACATTCGGTACTGACTAAATAAATGATAAAGCTTTCTTGATTTATTTCATAAGAATAACTTCAGATTCCGCTGAGAGAGGTTCCATATTATGTATGATGCTGTATAATATGAAGTGAAATATATAATTATCATTTACTCTAGGCATGGATACATGTGACTATCGGTTCTCACATATCTTTACCTGCAAATCAAAATCGTAGTTAACCTATCGGATTAATACGGTCAGTATTTGCTCGTCGTATCCTTCTTTGAGCCAGAAGTGGAACGTCAGCTTTTTGGAATCTAATCTTTATTATGTTACTATCTTTCGAATATTCGAAGAAATGCAGCACACTAATGACAACTTAATAAAACATAAGAGGCGCAGATACGTGACATAAGTCTTGAGTAACTCAAATATCCATACTAATTATATATAAAAATATGAAGACTTGACATCTTATCTTTATGCTAGAGTAGAATAGATAAAACAACCACAAATAAATAACTATGACTATCGATTAACTCACTTCACAAGGGCTTCTTCTATATGTATTCAATATTGTAATTCTCTTAACTATTTGCTCTTCGCTAGTTAGACCTTCTGTGATAAGATATTTTATACATTATACGAGAGGCATAAAGCTGTTAAGCATGTCTTACTAGTATAATTACTCTTCTAATTCTGCTTTTCATATAATATATGGAGTTATCGAGAACAACCTAGATCCTCTTGCGTAAAGATTTGAGAAAAACATAGCTTCACACATCATACTAAATCTTTCTCTGGTCGTCAATGCGCCGACTATTCGATAAGAAGCTAGCTCTAGACTGAGTGACGATCTTATTTCTATCAATTAGAATGTCTGTTATCATTGGTCTTTATTTCGTAGTTTCTTTGTAAACGACAGTCACAAGTACAGTCAATAACCTTTAAATCTATAAAATATATATTATAATTGTAAGAATAATAGCCAACAGGTTCCTAAGTTTCATCTCCGTAACACGTCCTTTACTTTTCATTAAAGACTCTCTTATTGGCTATCATACAATAATTGCCATACAATCATAAAGTACCGTACAGACATTTCACATTAATTCAATACAAATAACACCTAATTAATCAAACTTAAAAGAGATAAATCAATAACTTAAAATGAACACCAAGTAAATACCTACAATCACAAGACGTCTATCTTCTAATAACCAAAAATCACATAATCTAAGTTAACTATGAGGAGATCTAACACTCTATAAAATAGATACTTCTCAATATTCATTATGATGTGGCATATGAGACAACAGGAGTTGTATTTTACCAATTTCCACACAAACTAAGTTTCTGATCCACTATCGAGACCCCAACACATATAATTTACAATACAACAATAACTAAACCAGCAATACATATCTTGATAACATCATGATCAAACCTTTTAGAGTCTAATCTTAACTACTTATTAATGGTGTTTATTTCCTACTCCGTCGACACTTATCCATCCTTTTAAAGCATCCTTCGTGATGCCCAAGTCTAATACATAGCTACATCAAACATATAATTAAGACTAAGTCCATGAGATACTAATCTAGCACTGGTTGGTCTGCGAAACATACTCAACGTTTGATATTATACTATCACAAATCAAAGCCATACTATATAAATAAATTTTGTCTCAGTGTCTATATAGTTTAATAACACCGGTACGATATCTCTTACATTTTGATAAATAAGATAAATTGATAAAATATGATTGTAGATAAACAATTACCAGCAATCTTATTTTATTTATCTATAGAAAAATTGAATAAACATTAATAAGAATATAAATCATACATATATATGAAATTACGTATGGATAATATTCATTATAAAGAATAGAAAAATAATGGAGAACCCTAAACTCTAATATAATATACCATATGTATATACTACTAATAAGCATAATACAACTAAAATTAATAATATTTAATAAATAATTATTATAACTAATAATTTAATAGTAATGATAATACACCACAAACAAACATTAATGAAAAAGTAATATAATACAACTACACCTAATAAATATAAATTAACAAAATCAATAATACTAAGCTATACAATAAAAATAATAATTCTAATTAAATAAATAATAAGAAAACTAATATGGTAAAACAAAACACAAAATATTACTTGATAATAGACTACAATATAACCATCAAGATGAAGAATATCTGGAATGAAATATAAAAAAATTAATCAGAAAGTGCACATGATTATTCCTTCTATATATAATTATTAATTATGTGTAATATAAATTTGATAACTGAAGACACTACATACCTATATTCAAGATAGTAGCCAATAACACTAAGCAAGCTTTCTAGAATTATATAATTATATATAAAAATTAAATAAATATCACATAAAATAATTAAAATATGTTAGAATCTTAGTAACTGATCAGTCTATATGTAGTAGATCCCATATTGATGGCTGTCTTATATATAATATAAATTAACTATTCAATTATATATATATATAGTAAGATTATCAATATTAATTATTTAATTATAATAAATAATATTTATTGAATATTAATTTCTAAAATTTTTATAAGTGAGTATAATTATTAATATCTATGGGATAGACATCTATACTGAGATAGGTAACAATGAGCTTCTTATCTAATCTATTAATTATTTATATTATTTATTTAGGATTTACATGGGAAAATCAAACATGACCTAATTTATTATTATTATATTATATATATATATATATATATATATATAATGTATCTCGAGTCATTATAATCTTAAAGTAATATAATATAAGAAATGAGTTAATTTAGAGTTGACTGGGAAACCATTCATTAACTATATTTAAGAGATTAATAATCATAATTATATATTAGCATATTTTCTATATATTATTATATTTTTATATATATTATTTAATTATAATATAATAATAAATAATGAACTAATGAATATACTTGGGTATTATACATATCTTAGTAATATATATGAGTACCTATGCTGCTTCTTATAAGTATTATATATATTATATTTTATTTTATTATTATTGGAATAGTAAATAAAAATGTCTTGGAAATTTTGGGGGGAGTCTTCTGACGCCCAACAACCCCAATATTTCTCAGCACTGAGGCCTTATGATATATATATACAAATATTTAGAAAAATCATTCATTTACTATTACTGAAATTCCTTACGAGATTCATACATCATATGAGGAAAATATTAATAATAAGTAGATCCATGCCTTAATAGCTATATTAATAGTTATTATATACTTTATATCTTATTATATATTATATTATTAGAGTAGAATATGGATAGACAATATCTAGATAGATTTAAATATGTGTATTTTCCTAAGATGAAATTAAATATTATATTTAAATTTAATTCCTTATTTATTATTTAAATAGAGATTACTATAAGGCTTATCTTCTATAGTCTAAATAATATATATATATATACCATATACATTATATATAATATATTATAATATTAAATTATATATAGTATAGTATATATTAGAATCACTCTTAAGTTATTGAATCTTTATAATTTATTATTTATTATATATGAAGGCTATGTTACTAGGGATCATTCTATATGATAGTAGGTCAATATTATATTGAGGCTTCTTAATTATTTAATATTTTTATGGTTTGCACAGTGTGCATCAAATAAATCTGCATTTTGAGCACATCTCGCATTCACAATAGTTAAAAATAAATTATTTCATTTGCACTCGAAACTCGGAATGCTATTGAGAAAATGTTCTGAACGGAATTGTAGATAAATTTTAGACACTTTGTTGAAGAAACTTGGTTAATGAGTCCGGCTTGACTACGTTTGTAGGTTCTTCGATGGTATATCGTTAAGTATTATTTGAGTCACAATCGAATCTATAAAGAATATTGAGAGGGACTGAGATAGGCTTCGTTAGTTGGCGTATATATTCTCTCGAATGAAATGAGAAGGATATTGCAGACATCATTTAGCTTAACAAAAATAGTGTGTTGAAAGCATAAAGATCTTCAGTATAATGTAAAACTACATAAAATAAGCGATACAAAAAATATAATATCTAAAAAATCACAGATAAGTTAAATATATAAAATCGGAAAAGGAAATATGACTTCGCAACATCGCAGGGAGATGAATATGCTACATAGAGGCAAGGCTAACGCCTAGTAAGCGAGAGTAAAGGAATCCACTTATTTCTCAATCTTATAATGAAATCGAATCAGATTACATTCTTTGATAACTAATATAAAATACATAGTAAATTGTACCTATTGGATAAATGACTTTATAAGTAATATATCTTAAATCTAGAGAAATTCATGAGTTAAACATTGTTATAATTTCTGTATCAATCAGTACACTAATTGACTTAGTTACTGCCAGTGGTTACTTAAGCATTTCTCTCTCTCTTCTCTCCCAAAAAAAATATACCATAAACGTCGTACAATCATGCACACATAGTCTGTTTTACATTTCTATCTTATCTTTCAATCATACATCCTAATATATTCATATTATAAAAATATTATCGTTCTATTGTCATATGAATAAAGATTGAAAAGTTATAAAAATAACAATTGAGAATATAACATAATAAAAAATGAAACGGTAGGTAGACACACAACAAATAAGAATTTATAAATAGAAAATAAAATAAACATTAACACAACTTCGTTATAAATTAAATAAAAAATTAAAAAATATTATTAAAAAAAAAAAAAATTATTCCTAAAAATAAATTAATATTCTTAAATTTAAAAAAAGTTATTCCTGAATTTGATTGGATTCTGCGTCTTCTTACTGTCTCTTATATACATATATATATATATATAATATATATGTTAATAAATAAAATAAACAAAAAATAATTATATAAATAAAGAATATATCAAAATACAGAAAAAAGAAAATATATGTCATATAACAAAATAATTATATATAAATAAACAAATAAATATAAAAATAATATATATATAAAAAAAAAAAAAAATAAAAAAAAATATATAAAATATAAAAATAATATAATAAAAAAAATTAAAAATATAAAAAAATAAAAAAAAAAATAAATAAAAAATAAAATAATAATAAAAATAAAACTTAAAAATAAATATATTAAAAAAAATATAATAAAACAGAAAATATAATCAAGGTGAAAAAAGAAAAAATCAGAAAAAAATCAAAAAAAATCAAAAAATCGTTAAGGAGCTATAATATCAAAAAATAAAAAAAAATACTTTATTATAAACTAAAAAAAACAAAAAAAAAAATCCCGACTAATCTCAAGATAGATATAAATATAATAAAAATATAATATATATATATTATAATAGATAATTAATCATTAATACCAAAATTAATAAATAATCACATAAATAAATAACTCATTAATAACAATATATTAATATTAAAATATAATTTTGAAAAAAATAAAAAAATAAAAATTATAAAAGATAACAAAATATTTAGATACAAGATTGATAATATTGTATTAATTATACGTATATATTATATTAAGGTTTTTGGTGGAGGAGGGATAAAAACCCGCCAAAATTTTATTTAATGCTAACCTTAAATTTTGATATCCTTAAATAAAAAAATT
Organism: Trachelipus rathkii; assembly: GCA_015478945.1. NCBI lineage: Eukaryota > Metazoa > Arthropoda > Malacostraca > Isopoda > Trachelipodidae > Trachelipus > Trachelipus rathkii. The sequence goes on from JABUQX010054624.1 coordinate 16,252, forward strand.
TCAAATTTAATTAAGAAATAATAAAAAAAAAATTAAATAAATATATATATTTAAAAATTTAATTATTATAAAAACGATTAATAATAATATAATAATTTATATAAAAAATAATAAAGTTAATATAATAAATATTAATAATAATATATTAATTATAAATATAATTAATAAATAATGAATGAATAAATAAATGAATGGGAAATTTAATAAAGTAATAAATAATAATTAATAATAATTATATATAATTAATAATACATAACTAATAATTTAAATAATTAATAAATATTTATATATATATAATTTAAATAATAATTATAATAAATATAATATATTAATAAATATAATAATACTAATAAATATGAATAATAATAACAATATAAATAAAAAAGAATAACTAATAATAATAATAATTTATAATCTGCACTATTGTTGCGTAGGAGGTTGATCGCCAGAACTTATTGCATAGACGCGGTTAATTCCTCCGCGTAGCAGTTGAGTTTTATTCTTCCTGGGGTGGGTAATAAATTAAAATTCGATGAGAACACGATCATAAATTTTGAACCTAGTTAACAGTTTGTGAGTGTAGCAAGTTGGTTTGGCGTAGTATTAGCCAGGACTTAAAGTATCGATTTCTGTAGTTCCCAGTTACCTCGAAAAAGGGGAAAAAAGCGCGTTAAAAGGAAGTATTTAATAAATTAATACTATAAAAATAATAATAATAGAACTTATAAAATAATTAGTATAATTAATTATTAAAAATATAATAAATTAATAATAATAATATATAATTATAATAATAAAATATATATATAAGAATATAATTTAAAATAAATAATAAATTAATAATATAAATAAATATAGAAGTTAATCAATGAAAATGAAAGTATAATGAAATTAAATAATGAAAAAGAGGAGAACATTTGAGAGATACTCGTAAATTCGAATATTTCTTAGTCAAGTGGCTGAAATTCTCTTTTAGTATAAGATAAGATCTATAGGGTATTAAAGTGATAGCAGTTTACAAGTTTATAAAACAGAAAAATTAAATATGAGCTACCATCAGTTAAGGATAAAATTTATCGAGATGTATAAGATTATAAAAGATAAGGAGCGTTAGCCTATAATGTGATGATGGCAGGTTCATATCCTTCATATATCGAAACTAAATTACTCTCTCTTAATGTAATCCACTAATGTATCCAGAATCGTGAGCTATTTTGAGTTCTTAATTCGAGCATTCAGTGTCTAGACGACAAGCAGTAATCGGGAGTCAGTAAAAATTCGTTCTTAAAACTATCAAAAACCTCCTTACATAGGCTAATTTTCATTCATAGATAGAAATTCTAAAGCAGACACAGGGATACTCTTCGACGAAAAAGGCAAGCGGGTCTTCTCATGCAAACTGATATAGTGCCTAACACTGGACTTGCATATTCTCCACTAGAATATAATATATAGCAGAACTCCCCAATTGGCCAAGAAACATTTTACTAGCTCAATTATTCTGTAACTAATCTGCTTTCCTCCATTTTATTCGAATCTGAGATGATTTAACTGATTGTGCTAACTCATCTTCTACAGAATTGAAAAGGCCAATTTAATATGCCTCTCTATATTCCTCTAACTTCAACTTTGAGATAATAACGACTTCTGGTCATTCTCTCTTCTTCTCTTCTCTTCTTTCATGGAATGGTATGTATCTAGTGGACTTTCGCTGGATTATTTGATCGGTGCACGGGAACTATAATTGGTAGTTTATGATTACTCACATTGAAAATACCATAACGTTTAGAAGGACGTCGTGGGCTGGATGGCATCCTCCCCGAGTAATCTGAAGGAACTGAGCTGCATATATCGTTATATCAACATCCGAACATAAGTATTCAAAATCATACACTGATCTATTTCTTCACTACTAGCTCTTATTCACTCGCATGGTGCATAATAATACATCTCACCTCTCACTATGTATTCTTTCTAATCTTATAATCTATGAAAACATTGATAATCCACATTCTCGAGCTATACCTGGTAGATTCACTAAAACATCAGTCGATCTAGCAGTAATCATAGCTTTCGGACAGCATCGAGAAGGTCCTGCGAATTTACAATTAACCATATATACACGATGGCTATTAGTTTTTGCTCTTATGATAACTTTATGGGGAGAATTGCGTTTTTGCATTTGACACATATACAAAGCTTAGTGACTCTGCTCTCCATAGCTCCTTCTTTTGTTTTACCTCCTCTATTTGGCTTACTTGTTAGCTTCTTTCAAATCGCTCTCAAGTCGGTCTTGTCAGTGATGGGCGATATTTCGATCTTTTGGTCTATGTCAAATAGAGGTGTTCTTACAGGGATATATTACTACAAAAATACAGCAGACCTGATAAGAAGCCTTATTCCATACCGATGTTCATAGAATGGATCTTTCTTCACACATTCACCACTAAGCCTCTAATCCACCTTTCTTCATATCGTCGATCCGACTCGAGCTTCATTACATCTCACATCAACATCAATTCTGCTCTTCTTTTACTTCTAGAGAAAACTCTCTCTGTCTTAACGATTTTTTCAAATTCTCATCTACAATGAATTCTTGATAGAAATTCGCTGAGAATGATTAGGTGTCGTCTCAATCGTTGTGTTGAAATTTCAATTGCATATTAAAAAAACCCAACACTTGACAATTAAAAATCTTTCTCTGAAGAGCTTAGATAAAAATTTCGATTAAAATCTTTTTCTTCTTTTTTTCTAAAAATTATGGTTGATGACAATATAGTTCATTCCTTAGCAATTAACATAATTAAAAAAAATGTCTTAGAAACATCTCTCACATCAAACGGTTGCTAGGGCAGCCTCAAGAACTGGAAGTCTGTTTAAACTAAGCGAGATCTTATTTCCTCTTACTAAGTATGCTCAGCTATAGCAAGGTCTCAATAACCGACAACATGTATGGAGTACTGCTCTCATATCTTGGCTTTTGGTTCACCCGGCTTTGAATAGGGTCGAGTCAAAGGCCAAAGTTTTATCAATGTCTGGCGCACTTTCTATTTCACTGACCTCTATTTTGCGTGCGATGCCTGGTGCTTATATCTCTATAATATAGTGTAAGAGCGACGGTGCGCGAGGAACTTCTCATCAGCGTACCACAACCTTCGACGCTTCGTAGCAAAAGAGGATGCTGTATAATGGGGGCACGAGTAAATCTGTGCAAAAATGACATTGGTACTACATGATAGTATACGTTGTCGACTTAAATCATCTTTCCATGAAAACACATAATTAATTAATCTTCAATACTCAATAGTATATATCCTAGCTGAATTAAATAATCCTCACTTATAAAAAAAGCCTGTCGTCTAGTGTTTATCAGATGCATAAATTTCAGAAATAGTAAGGTGAATAAAATTTGAACGTCCAAAACAATCTATGAAATAACCAAGACACTACTGCAGTGAGTGGTGGTAAAAAACTGTAAAAAAAAAAAATCTTTGGTGGGCAAGTATATGCGACAGAATGAACGAAATCTCTAAACTATTCACGCACATCATAAACATATCAATATTACCCAGAAAATCGCACTATCTTCAACTATTACCCTCAGATGACATAATGTCCGCAACCAACAGATTTTTGACGCTTTTCAAACTATATTGAACCTTTAGATTTCTAGTGACTTAAACACAAATCTCCATATTGCTTTCTAACCACAGGTTCCTCATCAGAATTGCCAAATCCTTCTATCCCCCTCTCATTCCTTCCACACCAAACCCAAATTCACACACAAAACATTATTCAAAAACATTTCTATACATCTTGTTTACAGTCACTAGGGAGCAATACAAATTGGCCATCTTTAAATACATACATATACACCTCTCTCCTCTTCTCCTCACATTTTAATTCTCTGACATCCTATGTACCATACGATTTATACATTTTTTCGTCGAAAGATAGAAGCCCGTTTACGGATTCTCCGAGGCATGCATTACATTCCTGGCAAAAGATAAAAAGATAAAACAAACAAAACAAACAAATAAACTACACGTTGCAGTCCCCTCTACGACACGCAGACATACGATGTGGGCAATTTTAAATCTCCCACCACAAAAAACCACACATAAAGGGATATACAGGATAAAGGGATGATTCTTATATGTTGAAATAAAGACTACATAAAGAAAGAGAATGAGTGATGAAATATAACAAGTATGTGTTAATAACATAAAGTGGACATATAAATGGTGGTAAAAAGATTTTGTCTGAGGATATGAGGGTGGAATATGAAACGCTAGAACAAAAAGCGAACATTGACACTGAATGTCTTACATGCATAGTATATGACTGATATATTTTAGATATATGTCTATATATTTTCAGATATATGTCTGATATATACTACTATATATATATATATTATATAATAATTATATAATATATAATATATATATATCTATAATAAAAAATAATATAATAATCTATATATATATAATAATAACACATCTACCAGTACTATAAACATACAATCCAAAATAAAACTAATAAAACATAATAATAATGGTTATAATATATATAACTTAACTACGAAAATATAACCATACCAAAAAAATAATAACAACAAAATAATAATATATACTAATAATAAAAAAATAATTAATAAATAATAATAGATATAATATATATTATATAATATATATACAATACTTATATACCTTCCCATCATTTGACACTTTTGAGTTACAGCATTCATCCGTCAATTCAGTGCACGATATTTTTTGTTAACTTTAACGCTTTCGTTAATTTCGAAAAGAGGTAACGGACTATACGAGTTACATTTGGGAATTAACGTTAACGAGTTAAATTTTCCCCTTAAATTCCGTTAACGTTTACCGTCTTATTTACGGTTTAATAAAATATTTTTCTATAAAATTTTAAATGTATTAGATTCGATTCGATAAGAGATAAAATTTTTTTTTCAAATTCTTAAACGCTCCTCTCGAATGGCTCAAATGTGTTTATCTTTGGCTCGGTTAATTAATCCGTTAGTAATGTTTAACACATACGGGTTGGAAAAAAAAACCGAGTTTTGAAGGAATGTGCTTAGTGCTGACGACCGCCTTGTTTAACTATTCTCTATTCTTAATACTTAGCACTGTTCTCCAGTGTTGGATAAGCACACATGTCACCATTCCGCAAAGGAAGCCGCTTCTGATCCTTCTAATATCGCCCTATAGCTCTACTGTATTCACTAAGATCTTTGAAACCTCTCAATTCTCACTTCTTAGACCATGGAATCTCAATCTCTTCTTTTCGATCGCCCAGTACGGCTTTTGGGTTCAAGTCTATCTGTCGATATACTTCCTAATTTAAAACGATTTATGGTTTTCCGCCTCTTAGTAACACGTGCAGACTGCGTATGGCGCTTGGTCATAATTTCAAAAGAAGTGACGGGTATGGACGCATATTGCTCCTAAAGCTCCCCTCCTTTGGGTTCTCCTCTTGCTTACTTATTGTTAGCTTTCTTCAATGCTAAACTCAACCTGGTTGATTGGGCGATTCTTCTTCTTTTTTCTGCTAATGAGTGGTGTTCCTGCAGGGTTTTGCGTCTTATTTCCTATACTTTTATTCCTACTTTTTCCACTTAATGATGCTTCTCACCTGCACTATCTAACTCTATCCACTTCATTCTTCAACTCGACTCGACCCTTCATTCTTCACTCATTTCAATCTGCTCCATCTTTTACTTCTAAAATGCCTCTCGTCTTAACTTTCCGATTCTATTCTTGGCTGATATAGATAGAATTTGCGGTGGGTCGTCTCAACCTTGTGAAATTCAATTCTAAAATTCCCAACTTCTACAAATCTTCCCTCTCTAAAATACCTCTAACTTTTCTATCTTTTTTGACGGTTCTCATTCGTCTCTCTCTTTGACAAATATACAATTATCTTGCTTAACATAAACATCATAACAAATGTTTGGAAACTCATACAACGGTTGTATTGCAGCTCAAAGAAACTGGAGTTCTGTTTAGACTGCGAGACTTCTTTTTCCTCTTCTCAGTTACTCCAGCTATACAATGGTCTCATCCGCCCTTGTATTAAGTACTGTTCTCATATCTGGGGGGCCTTTGTTTTACCCGGCTTTTTGACAGGGTCGAGTCAAAAGCTAAATGGCTTATAAACTGTTATTCTTTCCAGTTCACTTGACCTTATCTTTGCGGCGCGATTATTGGTGCTTATCCTTTTTCTATAGGTATCGCAGCGGCAGTTGTTCGAGAATTACCACTCGCGTAGCACCACCTTTACGAAGTGGCCCTCGTAGCACAAGGGGTGCTTTAACTGCGCACGAGTTTTTGTGTAGATATTGGTAACTTCAGCTAGTGCTGCGGTGCTCCTTCTCCTGCCACTGTCTGTGGAACTCTCTTCCACTCTGTGTTTCCTGCTGAATTAATCTCCCTCAACTTAAAGCCCTGCGATTCATGTTATTCTGCGTAATTTGCGCTAACGGAATGAAATTTGGCGTGCAACACCCCTCACTGAATAGGGCTCTGCCCGAAGTGGTGATGATAACTAAAAAAAAAATTGAAGAGGTTAAGTTAACGATTACGTTAACTTCCGCTAATCATATTTTTGCAGATAAACGCTTAAATGTAGTTAACTCGTCGTTAATTTTTTTGTACGTAAGAATTAATACGACGTTAATCTTTCTCTTAACTGTGTCCTACACTTGTATATATATATATATATAATATATTCTTATATAGTATATTATATATATATTATATATATATTATATAGTATATATATATATATATATATAATATATATATATATATATATATATATATATACTATATATATATATATAATTATATATATATATATTATATATATAAGAATATATAAATATATATTATATATATATATATATATATTTATATCTATACTATAATAATAATATTAAATATATATATTATATATATATATAATTAATTATATATTATAATATATATATATATATATATAATATATATATATACTATATATTATATATCATATATAATATATAGATATCATCATATATTATGAGTTTTAATTTATCCATAATTCTTATATTTTGCTCAAATAATCGCAAAATATCGCAAAAATGGACGAAGACGATTGAGAAAATGCCTGATTTACATTAACTCGCCATCATTATAAAATATAAATCTATGGGACTAATGATAACGAATAAGTCATAAATGCTGGATATAAGAGTAATTTTTACAGAAATTATAGGTAATGGATATTCTCGTCTCGTCACGTTGAATATTCTTTGGTTTTGTAAGGCTAGCGAAAGTATCGGTCTCTTTCACTACAGAGACATTATTTGAAAAAAAAAGTATGTATAAATTGAAACAAGTTTCAGAATTAAATAACCTCTATCAAATAATCATCCAGGTTAGCTTTCTCCACCGACGAATGGTCAGTTATTCAATCAGCAGTTTCTTTGTTTTCATCTGAGTAGATCGCCGTTGAGCAATTATTGACAGAAGCAATTTTGTTGTCGATGCTCTGATGACCATCCTGAACGTCGTAACGTGGTGAATAGATTCAGTAACGTTTTAATGGAACTGTGCGAATTGAACTATATCCCAGATGAATGTTCATGTGTCATGAGAAATGCTGGTGCCAATATAAGAGAAATTCTGTTTCTTATTGTAGTGAAAAACACAAACCTCGTCAGTCATTCACATAGAAATGTTGTATCATGTCAAATAAGAGTCATGCGAATTTCTCTCAAATAAATAGGTCATTGCGGCACACTCTTAATCATTCGACCATTCTGCTGCATAGGAACCTAAATATATCAAGCCAGAATTAAAATTTTGTTAAACTTTCTTTTTATTTTTCTTCCTTTGAAATTATGTTAAAGTTGCAAGAGCTTAATGATCTCTCTGCCAGTACTGCCGCTCTGATGATAAAATAAATGACTTCCCATCCCATGACAAATTTATTCTAACCAATTGTATCATTGTACTCCCAATCATTAAAGAATGATCATTATGATAATAGAAACACTGTGTGTCGTTCTCTGCGTAATAAACATCTGAAGAGATTTTATTATCTTCAGACAATGACAGCAATGAATAAAAATATATATAGACGATACTGAGCACTTTCTCTCCTCTAATTTATATTCGGTCTACTTGTTATTAATGATGGAAAGAACAGTCGTATAATGGAAAACTATTTGTTACCCTTATCACTCGTTAATTTTGATAAACCTCGAATAGAATAATCAGACGTGTAAGCGGTTTGTTCTTAAAAAGTGATCCCTGCATAGTTATTTGTTGCTCCTAAAATAATGACATTTGTAACTGCTTCTATCTGTTCGTCTTCTTAATATTGTAGCCAATACACCTACTGAAGGGTTAATATTTTATATATTAATATATATAATATATTATATATAGTATATATTATATTATATATATATATATTATATATATATTCATAATTATATTATATATAATATATTATATATAATATTAATATATATATATGTTATATATATATATATATATATATTATATATATATATATAATATTATATATATTTATTATAATATATAATATATTAATATACTATATCTAATATATATATTACTAATATATATATAATATATATAGATATATATATTAATTATTATATATCTATATATAGTATAATAATATATATCTTATATTATATATATATATATAT
>JABUQX010054624.1:30000-37500 GCA_015478945.1 Trachelipus rathkii
CTCCTATAAGTCTTTTTCTCCTCAATAATCAATGAGTTTTACTCTGGTGGGAGAGTAACCTCTTGCTATTATTCCTCAGCCTATCTGCTTTGTATTTCTATTACCTTTCTAATCTTTCTCTATCATTCAACATACAGTTGGTCCCAATTAGATGTTCGACATTGATTTCCGCTCTACAGTCAGCTTACGTGCGAGGAACGTACTGGTCTTAGTCTATAGGGTTTAGACTGATTAATATTGATAAGTTTCACTGTTGTGGTTAGAATCACATCATAATGTGCGCGCGCAGGATGTTCGTTTATTATCATATTTCATACAAGGGTATGGGTGTCCTCATTACATCATTTCTCTGAGTTAAACGAATCTTCTAAATCAGCGAGGTTATATTTCCCATTTCTACGATCTGCAACTGTATCTTCTCCCATCCACCTCTCTCCTCCTCCCATATATCTGGCTCTTAAATATAGATCTTCTCGAGATAAATTAGCAGGTGTGTACCGTCCTTATATAGGCAAACCATTCTCTTAACTTATCGTCTTCAGAGCTTTATCTCGACCTCCCTCCTCACAAATAGTCAACTATCTAATCAACAACTCATACTGACGTATCACTCGTTATATCTGTTATAATTATGGCATTCTTGGATCCTCTCTGTACGTTCATTTCCTTCATCCCTGCTTTCCTTTCCAACTCCCTCCGTAAACACATCGTTTCTGTGCTCGATCCAAACTCTGATATAATATCGATGTTCTCTACTCAACTACTCTCGCGTCCATCACATGCCCATCGTATACTGCTGCACTGCTCAAACATGAGGATTGAATGGGCCGATTTTCATAAGATCATAATAATTCCCCTTGGCAATATGTCTCCCATGTCTCTCTCTCCTGCACTGTATTCCGTTCATCTGATCCATCAGTCTAAATCTCTGCTAATAATAGGAATCTCTGCAGCTGTGGCCTGAATGGTAAGAACCAACACATCTGATCCACCTACGCTCATCCACTTCTCTGTATTTCTTGACTCTCAATAGATCCTATATCTCCTACTTGAATAGCTCAGCACATATCCGAGTTCTATTCACTCATTTACAACTGCAGTTTCTCTCACATATATCATACTATCAGTATTAGCCTATTCTTTAATTCGTGACCCCATCATAGTCTTCTCATCTATTAATTCTGCGCCTATAGTGCTCTCCAGAGCTTTTTCGCCTTTTTTGGACCTCATTCGAACCACAAGCGATTGAGTCAAGGTCGACAATGTATTACCCTGAACTATATTACTCAGAGAATTAACATCTTGTCAGTTTACATATGCCGAAGTGACTCTTCTCCGAAAGCCAATTCTAGTACGTAGTGAGGTTCGCGTCGTATCCATCTATGCATCTTTGTACATACTATCCAACCGATTACTGTATTCTTCTCCGTAGTCGCGGCCCGTTGAATCACTACCTCGATACAATCGTGTCAGCTCACTTCTTACCAAATGATTACTCTTTAGTATTTTTCGCAAGAATAGGTCACAATTCACGATATGTTGATGTCCATCTTAATCTCTATAAATTATTTACTCTGCTGTTCATAGCGATACTCTCCTATTAGCCTTATAGGTATCGGTATTTCTATATGTTACTGTTTGTCCCTCAGAGACTTCTTTACCTATATTTTGGCACGCATTATTTCATGAGTCTACTCCTGCGCTCACCAGTTATCTTTCGTTACTCATCACAACTCTAGCTAGTCGGGTCATGATTTAAAGGGTGATCCTCTCAGGATTCTCAGTTAGTTACTATATGTGTATAACCTTTTAGGATAATATATATTATATATATATATATAATATATATAATATTATATATATATAACTATATATATATATATATATATATATATATATATATATATATAGATATATAGGACGATATTGATAGGTGTTCCATATATATAGTATGATTCTAAATCTATCCTTATTTTTATAGTATATATTATAATTTTATATATTTAATAAAAAGCGAACTACTTCAACTATATACTACTATATGTTTACTCATATTAAGTATAGATACGTACACTACTCTAGTATCATATATATATATATATATTTTATATATAAACACTGAGACCCAGATATCAATGTATCTAAAATATGAAGTTCAATCTCCAATATATAATGTGGGAGTGTGATGTGATGAGTGTGATGTGTGAGTGTTGCTGGATAATAACTTAGCCTAACTGAGTTTTGTTAAATTTCATAGTGTTAGGTTTGGATGGGGCATTCCTCTGCACTTGGGTGCTAAATAATTTATCCCGCTAGGGCTTCTGGCTCCAACAAGTAAGATATCTCTAGTGTTAATTTCTTCTAACTTGTATGTTAAAAGTGCTTAACCGGGTGAGATGTTCACTTAGCACTCAATCTTTTCCGTTTACATTCCCAAAGTATTAAACCTTAAAAATTATTTCAAGCTTTCTTTTTATAATGTTAAATACACCGAAGAATTAATATATTGTCGTTAGACAGTTTGATGCTATAGGGAGCATAATTACTACATATTTATAACCTCATCGGGACATTTCCTCTACTTTAATTTCTACTTTCGATTCCTTCACTCCCCTAAACTACAAAATTGCTACCATTTAAGACTTTAGTTCACGACGCGTTTTATATTTATATTTTTCCTCGCGATTATGCGAATAAATCTCTAATGTTGGACGGCCCTCTTCTTTTGTGGCTTCTTGTATCGGGGTTAGAACTGTTAAGAAATCGCCAGCATACCCTTATATGTGGATTTCTTTCATTATTAAGTTCTGTACCTTTCTTAACATTTGTTCTAATATTTTACTTTTAGTTGTGATCTCTAGCCAAAGATGCTATATATTTTCTTGCTACTAATTTGAAACCGTGGAGTAGCTCGTATATAGATATTTCGATGTTACGTAAACTCATACTAATCAGCACACTTTTAACTATAACTGAAAGCCTCTCTAATATCTCGTCTGACTAAATTAATACTGCCTCAATAAATCTATACGCTCAAAATTTTCAACTTAACACCTAGGATATTGTCATATACCTAAGTGATTTTCATTATGGTCTCAAAAGTGGATAACCATAGTTCTCAATTTCAATCCTTTTCTATGTCAGTTCGAGATGTTCGGGAACAAATATAATTTAACGAGTAACAAAATAATTGAGAAAGGGGCAAATTGAATATGCAGATATCGTATATCGGTACCTGAGATGTGCAGTAGAAAACATTGGGAAATTACTAAATATTCCAAGAAACTATTGGAACCTCCATTTTGTATATGGATCCTAAGAGCCATTCTCCTACACAATAACATTTTTCATTATAGAATGTTTTTCCAACCATCTTTATTAAATACTCTGATTCATTCTGCTCTACATCTTCAAGTCTTTCGAAGGAAAGGGCGTCGTTCTATGACACTTGACAGACTGTTGAGTGATGTTGCATTTAGCTATTAAGTTTGGAACTCTATTAGGTGATGACACAATTAGTGTTCTTATTTCTTTTGAGTTTTGTTGCATATCTTTGCCACTCAGGATGACCTGCATCATTTAGACGGCGGATTCATGACGGGTCGCACGGTTTGAATTAAATCGATATAAGTCCGACTCGAGTTTAGTGATGGATGGAATGGCAATAGCATACGTTGAATTCTGGTTCAGAGATGTGAATGTACTCATGAAATATTCATATAGTTGTTTGATATACCTGCTCCTCGTCGATATACTCCTCTCTCTCTCTCTCTCTTCGTCTCTCTCCGTGCCTCTCTCTCCTCTCTCTCGCTCTCTCTACTCTGCGTCTCTCTGCTCTCTCTCTCTCATCTCTCTTTCTTTCTCTCTACATTTCTGCTGGAAAGAGTGAGCTTCACGCCACTTAAGTCAAGCGCCAATTATATCTGTAAAGACTTCCATTTAGTATCAGAAAAAAGGATTGTGCCATTGATTAGTCTCGCGCGGAAAGGAAGATCACTTATTTGATAATAAAAACTTTCTAGCATCTGATTTTCATCTCCTCATCCCTTTATTCTATGACTCATGTTGAGGTAAGTTTTATAGTAACGTGACACTCTTCCTTAGTCTATCTACTTACCTTATTTCCTATCTTGAACTTCATAATGTAATAAAAAACTTCCTCGCCAAACACTTTCTCTAGTTCACTGAGAACTAATTTTCTTAAGCCATTTAGTGTAAATTATGAGGCTAGAGAGAATTAAGATATACTTTTTTCCTACCTCACAAGCTAATCTAATTAGGTGGGTGTATTTGGTCATCATTTTCCAATTTAATATGTTTAGGGCTTCGTAATATATTATTCTTATAATATAATACTACCTATATATATATAGATATATATATATATATAATATATAATATGATAAATATTATATATATAGTATATAGCCTGTGACATATTAAATTACGTTTTTCAGCTGGGAGGAGGATATTATCCTTAGTCAGAATACATACATCAAAGAAATTAACCGATTTATATAGATTTTTTATTTGATATATGGACTTACTCTTCCAGCCGTCATAAGGTAATTCCTGAAAAATAGTACAGCTATACCCAATTCATACAGTCAAAATTTCACGATGCAAAAAGAACTAAATAAGACAACAAATTCTTAATACTATCAATAAGTAGATTTTACATACAAAACCGAAACCGTAAACTCAATAACTAATATCGCTTAAGCATTTATAAAAATCCTTTTTAAAAATATTTAATTAAATATAAGCTTGATTAAATTAAATAATTCACTTAAAAAAAATTTAAATAACAAGTAAGAGTCTATACTAAAAGCCAAATTCCATTTCCCATGAAGTCCAAACGGTCGTCTCGGGTTGGGAGCTAGTGGATAACGATCCGGCCTCAAGAACATATTTGAAATAGTGAGGGAATCAAATGTTGGGCACACTTCTAGGATAACTTCTAATTTTGTTGTGCTGAATTCATCCGTCTCTCAGGCTTCTTTTGATTAGTCCTTCATATTATAGGTCACGAAAGGGTTCAATGTTGTGATAATAAAATCGAGATGAGTCAGTGATAGGTTAATAGTCACATAACTTCAAGAGAGAGTAACAACAATTATTCTTCTTTGAAACCTGTGCGTTCGAATGTGTACGGAAAACGAAAGTAGGTTATTGTTTAATGGTAATCAATAGTTTTATATCATTTTATTTCCAGTAGGATATATACTATGAATAGAGAAAATAAAATAATATAGATTATATATATAATTAATATACTATATATATATATTAATAATAGGTATATATGATAAATAAATATATTATAAATATATTATATATATTATTTAAATAAAATATATAATAGTAAGTATAATATAAAGTTAATATACTAGTAAATAATTATATTAGTATAATATATATTAAATTAGATATTAATAATTAATAGTAGTAGGTATATTAATAAGATATAATATATAATATTTAAAAATATATGAACATATAAAGATGTTATATCTAATTAACATCGGAATAGTTCAGTACTTAAAAATAAAAAAGTTGGCCAAGAAAGATAAATTAAATTACTGAATAAAAGATACTTTAACTTATTTACTCTATTTTCTCTCTCTCATAATTTTGACCACACAATTGAAAAATGTGACAAATATTTCTATCTTTATAGATCGGACCATCATCTCTCCGAGAATGCGTTGAAAATTCCAGCGAAGTGATACACAGATGTTATACTTGCCACACATATATTCAAAGTGAAATCACATAGTTAAAACTTGACTCTTTTAACTATTATACAAAAGATTCATACAATATGAGCGATATATGCTTCGCGCACAATAATATTAGAGCGGATTTAATATAGAACAAGTTTATCTAGAACTTATTAAGACAAAGCCATAAGCGAATTATATATAAAACTACCTTTTATCTAATGCTCAGATTATTTTTATAAGTAAAATAAATAAAAAATTTAGATAAATGTATGATGCTAAATCATCTAATAAATTAAAAATCATTATGGATATAAAATTTACACCATAAATAATGATTATTAATTATATATAATAAATGAATTGGATAAAAATATGATATATAAGAATATAGTCAATTTTATATAATAATAAATTCGCAATACAATAACAAGATGGTAGGGTGCAAATAAAGCTATAAAAGCTGCAATTGAATGCATTTAAGATATATAAATAATAATGACTGTCCAGCCTATTTTAAGCTGAGAGAGTTTTAGAGCGTGAAAAATTTCTATATAAATAAAATTAATATATAAGCGTCTGATGCATTTTGCAGCCTACTCAACTACTTTTTTAATAGATTCGTCATAAAAGCGCCAATAAGTATTATTTCGAGATCATTTTATTTACTAAAAAATTTATGAAGCAAGTATATGCAGCATCTATCTAAATAAATTTATATAAAATAATTAATAATAATTTATTATAACCTTCCTTAAAATTTTATTAGTAAAAATTGTATTTTTTAATTCGGTTATGAATGGTATCTCAAAATTAAGTTTAATTATTTATTGTTAAAACATATTTTTTATTATCTATAATTAAAAAATTAATCATTTATATTTTAATAGTCATCACCATAAGCTAAATATAAGTATAACGGAAAATTAGAATAAATAAATAATATAACATGTATTTAAAATTAATTAAGTATTAATAGGAAATAAGATAATCATATATACTAAGATACACAACCAAAACTTATATAGGCTCCTTAGTATAAAATCATATTAGAACTCTCATCTGAGCATTGTGTCGTCATTATTTCCACCTCAATTATCCAGCAACTCCAGATTCCGTGTGTACTAGAATCTCCTTTAGTGTTTTACCTGTAGGGACTACTACTTTTGACTGCCACTGATGCTCGTATTTAGATTACACTCTATCCCTTAGTGGAACCTTTTTCTCTCGCGCTTTAAAATTTTGCGCGCGAGACTACTAAATAATCAATACATCGCACACTATGTGCCGTCCGAGAAGTACTTGCAAGGTAGCTTAATAGGAAAAATAGAATACATGCTGATTCAAGAGTGATTGATCGTTTGAAACTTTGTTAGGTTTTGATTTTGAAGGTTGAAGTTTCAGCAGCGCTGAATTTCACAATCTTTAATATGAAACAAAAAAAGTTCCAAAGTGAAATGATGGATATCTACCTTATATGAGACCTCATCTTATCTACAAATACTTTGCTTATCTCTTAAATTAAATCCAATAGAAATGGCTTTCAATCCTGCAAGAGGGTCAACCACCTAGACTGCATAATTTTTATTTGCATCTTTTTATTTTTTAACAAATGCTCCTTAATTTTTGAAGTTTTCGAAAATTAGCCTTATTTGTTACGCTTTCGTCAGTGACATCATAATTTGTCCTCACGTT
The DNA here is from genome assembly GCA_015478945.1 of Trachelipus rathkii. Lineage (NCBI taxonomy): Eukaryota > Metazoa > Arthropoda > Malacostraca > Isopoda > Trachelipodidae > Trachelipus > Trachelipus rathkii. Next base: position 37,419 of record JABUQX010054624.1, read on the forward strand.
TATCAAAGTTGAATACCATTTGTAATTATTTTATTTATAAACTTTCTTCTATTAAATGATCTATTATATTTTAATCAAATTA
>JABUQX010054624.1:42500-55000 GCA_015478945.1 Trachelipus rathkii
ACCCAATCGAACATTTGTAGATATCCTGAAACGTCGGATCCGACAGCTTGCAACCCCTCCAAGGACCTCCCGGACCTGCGACAGGCACTGCACGAGGTATGGGATCAAATAACTGTCCAGGACGTTCGCCCACTCATCGAGAGCATGCCAAGACGGTGTCAGGTGGTCATCCTTGCCAGAGGGGGTCATACACGATATTGAGAAACAACATCCACCCACGAGGCGTCCAATACACACACAGAACATTGTGTGTTTGCAGCCCGAACCTCCGAACCCTACTTCGAGACCCTTTGGCTGCACCTTGGCCTCACAATCTATCAACATATGGTTCTGGGGAGGAATCCACCATGTTATTGTCATTGTCCAATAAAGTGGCTCTTTACGCGTTCAATGAACCTTTTCTAAAACCCTTCCTTTGCCCGAAACGGCCCTTGTTGTGGCGATAATTTTGACGACTAATATATATATATATATATACTAATAATCTATATATATTAATATATAATATATTTACTATATAGTATATATATATATATATATATAAATAATATATATTATATATATATAATATATAATTAATACTATATATATATATATAATATATACATATAATTGTGGAAATTACATTTATAAAATGAAAAATATGTTTACACCAGCTCATTTTAATTAAATATACTTTTAAATAAATATTTATCGCAAATCAGACGATACTGGAATGTAAAAGATTATACATTTCTTTTTTAAATTTCTTTGCAGAGATTGAAAATATATTAAATATATTTAAATTAAAATTTCGAAAAGTAATATTCATATTAATTTATTTGAGTCAATCAGCATGCGGATTTCTTTATTGTATTCGACAGGAATTCTTTTTTTTTATTTAACATCTACGCAATGTACCTACACAAGCACAGATACACACACCTACCTACACCTACACACACACTACACTACACACACATATAATATATATTATATAGCTTATATATATATATATATAATATATTAATAGCTATATAAATAATAATTAGTTGTATTAATAATATAATTATATTTATTTATTTTTCTAATAGATATCTTATTATAAATATTTTTAAAGATTTATAAGATATTATTATATTTATTTATTAATTATATTATATATATTAACGTATATTATATCTACCTATATATCTATTATAAAATATATATATAGTATATACTAATACTCATATATATATTATATAATATATATATATAATCAGCGGCGACTCCAGTAACTTTTTAACCTACTCTCTCTGGCTCTGCTCTCTCTCTCTATATATATATAATAATATATAGCTATGATATATATATATATATAGGTATAATATATATATATATAAGTATATTAGATAGTACTATTATATACACTCATATATATACTATATATATAATATATAATATAATATAGTATATATATAATATTAAATATATAATAATAACATTATTATATATAATATAAAATATATATATATATTACTATAGTATATATATATATATATATATTATATATAATATATATTATATTATTAATATATTATATATATTATATATATATATATTATAATAAACTTGTTTATACATAAAGAGAATTTAATCTTTCTTGTGTAAACATCAAAACATCAAAATGTAACTAAGAGATGCCAAAGGGCAAACAATATCAAACACATTCTTAATGGCTAAATTCACACACATCAGATATCGCTATTTCATTCGAGCACGACAACCATCTTTTTTTTTTAATTGATTGAAAAATAGCATTATTTAAGGAAAAATTGTTCAGCACGCCTTCTGCCAATAAATTTTTCATCTAAAAAAATTATTTCGTGAAAAAAAATTATACCCAGGATACGGCTCCGGCTTCGGCTTCGGCTCCGCGCTTCCATTTATTTGACTGAGTAAAATCCGAAGGTTGAGAATATGAAAAAAAAATTAGATTTTCTATAATTATTAATAAAACATTTTTTTGATTCTGAACCTGAAATTGCAATTTTGACTGGAATTGAAATTTTTTAGTTCGACAGCTCTCTAAATAAGTTTCTGTATCTAAAAAACCATTTAGAATTTTTAAAAAATAATTTCACGGAGATGTTCAGGAGGAATTTTTATATTAATTTAGATAATAAAAAAAATGTGAAAATTTTGATTTTGTTTTCAAAAAGTAGGGGGTCTAGTTATGAAATCTCCCCTTAAATTGTGGAAATTAAACTTATAGAATGAAAAATATATTTACATCAGCTCATTTTAATTAAATATACTATTAAATTACATATTTAAAGGCTTCTCAGAAAGCAAACTAATTAAATTGTTGTTTTAATTTTTCATGTCGGGATCGAAAATATATTAAATATATTTAAATTAAAATTTGGAAAGTAATATTCATTGAATTCATTTGAGTTAATGAGCATCCTACGTAATGCCCTAGACACACACATAAAAACCTACACACACACACACCTACTTACACACACCACACCTGCACGTATACACATACACACACACACAGACAGACACACACACACACACACACACACACACACACACACATTATATATATATATATATAAAAATATAATTAGATATATAATATATATATATTATATATATAATACCATTATTACAAGTATAATATATAACAGTATATTATATATATATATATTATATAATATGTTATGTCCAAAAGGTTAAGTGTACTGATGTCTTGTATTAATTATGTATTCAGGAACTTACTCCTGAAATTATTGTTATCTCTTCGAAGTATGACCCTTAGGAGGTTACACAGCGGTTCCAACGTTTCTTTCACTGTTCATAGCAGTACCGGAAGTCATTTTCCTGAAGTTTGTTTATTTCACGTGTTAGAGTATTATGTTTTCCCTCGTCCCAAAAGGATGACTCTTCAACCTTATTTTCAACTAAGGGAAGAGATAGAAATCCCACGGATCTAGATCTGGACTGTATGGAAGATGTGGAAGTACTTGAATAATAATTCTTTGCCATAAATTCTATGTTAAAAGCGCAGTGTGAGAATGACGCGATTATGCGTGCAGCACCCAATCGTTCGCAATGTCTCTTCTGAGTCGCTGAACTCGTTTTCGAAGTCGTTTCAAGACATCTTTGTAAAAGACGTGATTAACTATCTGTTCTGAAGGTACAATTTCCTTGTGCACAATACCACGGCTGTCTAAAAAAGCAATAATCAGTGTTTTCACCTTGGACTTGCTCATACGTGCTTTCTTCGGACAAGCAGAATTTTGTTGTTGTGCCGTCTTGCACATATTTGGGCCGTTGGTTTCGGATCTTCCAAAAAACCCATGATTCCATCGCCTGTTATAACTTTTATCCAAAAAAATTGTTCTCCATTTTTCGAAGTCTTTCAAGTAAAGTCGTGACAAATTTATGACCACTGTTACGCTTTTCTGCTTCCTCCCAACAAATCTTTTTCGGCACTTGTTTTGTCACAAATTTTTCGGCCATAGAACAAAAAGCGTTCGTTAAAATATCACTGAACTGCATTTATTTATCCAACAGTTTTCTTCTGCAATACACCTGACAGCTGAAGACCTGGGTGTAGCGCTCTCATCACAAGCGGTTAAGGAATAGGGAGAGAACAATCGATCTTACCTTTCAGCACACGAAGGAAGGAAGAATCACTTCTTCAACATTTTCTCGGAGCACTCTTTTGAAAGCTTTGTGCCCAACTTAAACAGCCATAGTTTGCGTATAGAGTGGCATGCCCATGAAAGCTTCGTTTAAAGAAGCAATTGATCCTCAGTATTCAGACTAAGTTACGTATTCACAAGAAATTTGTTGCGTCTGCTTCTTCATTACTCTTACGATCATCGCAAAAACGTAACGGGTTGAGAACACGCCCATACAGTCAAAAAGATGTAGTTCATAAAAACGTAACGAGGTTAGACTTACTACGCGCGCTCCCAGATACATAAAACAGACATGTAGTGCAAACACTAACTTTATAGCATCTGGTTAACACTGGTATGGTAATGCTTATGCCATCAGGAACTAGCTCAACCCCACTCGTATAGGTCACGGATAAGCTACATTAATCAGTCGTTCTGGGAATATTTAGTAAACTTCACTTATCGGGACAGAGGAGTATACTATATAACTATATATATATTATATATATACTATATACTATATAGTATACATACATACTTATTATTATAATAAATATAGATATAGATATATACTATATATATACTTATTACTACCTAATATATTTTGACTATAGACGTATATTATATATAAAGTATATATACTATATATATTATAGGTATAATATATATATATAAGTATATAATATAACATATATTGAATTTTAGAGGTAATAATATTATATAGGCTATATATATTAATTACTATTTTTATGGTTATATATACCTGTATATCAATTCTCATATATATCTACTATATACTATACCTATCTCACATAGTGGTTATCTATTATTTTATATATAATAACGAGTAGATACCGCTATAAAATATATACTTATATAATAATAAATATATATTTATATTTATATTTGGAATATTTATATACTATAATATATATATATTATAGTACTATAAATAAGTATATATATATATATATATATATATATATATAATATAACTAATATATATATAGAAATAATAAATAAATATAATTTAATGATCATACTATATTATATTAGTAGTATTATTAAATGAATTAATATTAGTATAACATAGATAATATAATAAATATATATATTATACTCGTTTTATTATATTATGAGATATATATATATATATAGTTAGAAATATTATGTATCGATAATGATCAATAAGTAATATACTAGATATTATATAGTATCTATAGATGTCTGGCGACTTCAGTCACCTTTGTTACTCTTAATCTATAGATAGTAGACTCTCTTATTAATGTATCCTTTATTTACTACTACTTATCGAGTCACACTTATAGTTTTTGCATGTCACTCCAAACGTTACTAAGAATGCCACACTCAACATTATACTCATCAAATTTTCTTAATCAGGCCAAATCGCACTCCATCTACAATCTCTCGCTTACTCTCTCTCATCTCGAGTCACGATACTCAAGAATACTTCTTCTCTTCGTAATTCATACTCTCGATACAAAACATCAGCTCTCATTAATCTCTAATCTCTCACGATGATTCTTTATAGGTTTTCTTGTCTTTCATTACTCTTCTCTTACTTCTTCTCTCTCTATATAATATTATATATATATATATTATATATATATATATATATATATATATATATATATATATATATAATATATATATTATATATATATATATATAATAAATATATAATATATAGATATATATATATATTATATATATTATATTATATAATATATATATATATATATATATATATATTATATTATATATATATATCATATTTATATATATATAATACTATATAATATATAATAATATATATATATATAATATATATATAATTATATTATATATATATATAATATATATATAATATATATATATATATATATATATATATATATATATTTTACTTATTTATACATAAAGAGAATTTAAGTTTTTGCCCATGTCAACATCCAAACGTTACTAAGAGATGCCAAAGGCAACATTATAAAAAATTTTATAGGCCAAATTCGCACACACACAATATCCGCTATTTTATTCGAGCACGAAGAGCTCTTTTTGTAATTGATTTGGAAAAATAGCATTATTTAAATTTTTTTAATGATCCTTATAGGTTTTGTTTCAATTTTACACAATATTTTATAAGTGTTTTTATTATGTTAATATTTCTTTCATTTGACCAATTTTCTATAAAAAAAAAATAATTTTATCTTATTATGAAATTTGTAAAAGATCGATCGTTTCTATAATGTTAACTCGTGCTAAGCACGAGCAGCACAAATATAGGGGTCGCCTCTGATATATATATATATATATATATATAATATATATATATATTATATATATATATATATATTATATATTAATATATATATATATATATATATATATATATATATAATATATATATATATATATATGTAGGTCTGTGCCATGTGTTTTGAAAGTAATTTATAGTTGCAGCAGAGGGATAGTTTTGGACGCTGATTCAAAAATTATTTTTTCGTTTTTTCCATATCACGTAATAGTATATATATAATATATATATATATATATATATATATATATATATATATATATATATATATATATATATATATATATATATATATATATATATATATATATATATATATATATATATATATATATATATATTGGGGATAGAAAAGAACCTTGAGTAATATATAGATTTATAGATTTAAGGGATAAACTGTTTCTATAGAACGACCGGAAAGAAAATCAGAGAGAAGTTTAGAAATCAAAGCTTTATGCAAGACTCTACCGAAGACATGCGATACTTCCAGCGCCACAGCGAAAGGTTTACCAAAATGTCGAAGAGAAGACGACCAAGAATCAGAAGGAAGAGAAAAATATCACCGGTAGATGGCTTCACTTTAGAAAGAAAAAATTTGAGGTAATTGGACGATAGTTGAAAGGTTGAAAGGGAGGGGGGTTCATTTTTTTTAACACAGGGTGAATGAGAACACTTTTCCAGCAAGAAAGGAAGGTTGAGGTAGAAAGATAGACGAAATAGTTTACAAAGGCAGGGTGTAAGTTCGGAAGCACAATTTTTGAGAACCACAAGAAGATTATCATCAGTACAGTACATCTTATTAGTATTAAGCTCGGAGAGAGAGCTGAAATAACATCTTTATAAGAAATTATAATATTTATCATAAATAAATTGGAGGGAGGTGAAGGAGAAAGAGGAATAGCTCTGGAATCTCCCAAAATGTAGTCAGAAGCTAAAGTTGTGCCGTCGGAAGGTAATAGAGGAGGAAAAGAGGAAGAAACAAGTTAAACATTTTTTGCAAAATGGCAGAAAGGACAAGAAAAAGAGGAACCAGTGAGATTATTGCATTTGCTACTGAGAAAAGAGGTTTTAGTGTCACGGACAATAGATTTTTTGCACGATTCCGAAATGAAATTCTGGAATTTCGAAAATCCGTAAGTGAAGTGTATCTGTGTGACATCTCTCAGGATGAGCAGTCATGTGTATTCTCGAAGTACCAGCTGTCCAGTTTCAAAGAGTCTCATATTTGCAACAGTATCTCCCATGTGGGTATCCTCAATTCGAGCACCTACGATCTCTTCTGAACTCTTCGATCGCGTACCTCCTCCAATGAGAATGGCTCGCGCGACACGCCTTTCTACATAGTTTCATCCTTTCTCTATCCTCTATCCAACTCTCTGAAACCAGACAACCGATATGCTTAAATGGTAAACTCTGGAATACACACCCTTTGTCCATTTTGGCAGTTATCTCTGACAGGGAATGTTGGCATTTAAATTTTATCTAACACCGGAACTACCCTCAAATCCGGTAGAATTAGATAAGGTTTTGGCCTTTGCCAGTTATAAAAAATAATAAAAAAAAGAGTTCATATTAAAAGCGTATTAATTACCCTCATTTTTCCTCCTTTACAAACAGATTTGTTTCAGCAAACTTGCGGCGATTTTGCCTATTGTCAATTAACATATTTTATATAAATTTCAAGCAGGTTTGCAAACTTAAATTTATATTAAATGTGCCTGGTTGACGTATCAAATTTTCCGCACGTTTGAAACAAGTTTAGAGTATTGTTAAGTCCATGGGATTTATATATATAAAATATATATATATATATATAAATTATATTATATATATATATTTTATATATAATATTAAATTAATTATTATATTATTTAATATATATATAATATATAATATAAATATTATAATTAATATAATAATATTATATTTAATAATATATATTTAATAATAATATATTATATATATATATATATATTATATATATATTAATATATATATATATTTTATATAATATTATATTAATATATAATAGTATATATAATATTTATATTATATTTAAATATATAATATATTATATATAATATATAATATATTATATATTATATTATAATATTAATATATATTATATATATATTTATATTACTATATATTTTAATATTAATATATATTAATATATATATTATTATATATATTTAATATTATATAATTATTTTAAATATATATTATAATATTAATTATTATATATAACTATATATATATATATAATTATATATATATTATATATAAATATTATATATATATTATATAATATATATTTATATATTATATTATATAATTATATTAAATATATATATATATATATTATATTATATATCTAAATTAATTATATATATATATATATATAATAATATAATATATTATATTATAATAATATATATATATAAATATATTATATATATATATATTATAATATTAATATAAATATATATATATATTATATTAATATTAATATTAATATAATATATATAATATAATATATAATATATATATATTAATATATATTATATTAATCATATATATATATATTAATTATAATATATTTTAATAATATAATATTAATTATATATATATATCTATATAATAATTATAATAATACTATATATTATAATATTATATACTATATATATATATTATAATAATATATTAAATATATTATATATAATATATATTATATATATAATATATATTGAAATATACCATGTTATAATTATTGATATCTATACAACTTATATGAGTTTAGCTAGATAAAAGAAAATAAAAAAATTTATTTTAATTTGAGGTTATGTTATAGATCATTTTATTTTAGATATCAATTATAATATGGGTATAGTAAGAAGAGTAAAATAATATTATTATTGTATGATTATGATTATTATTTCTATTTACATGGAATTTAGTGTGTCTACTACATATAAATTGATATTTTAAAATATTTATGATAGATAAAAGGTTAGGATAATATTATAAAAAATAAAATATTCTATTAACTATAATAAAGAAACTATTACAAACAAGGTCTAATATATTTGATTTAATTATATAATATTTGCTAAAAGTGGATAAATAAATTAAAAGTTATCATAATAAAATGAAAACTAGGTCGTTAACAATAAATTATATATTATTTATAAACATAACTATATAAAATATTCGCGTTACAGATACAGTTTACATATTAAAATTATAGTTTATATATATCAAAGTTATATATATATATTATATATATATATAATAATATATATATAATAATATAGTTAAACAATATATATAATAATAATAAACTTCTTCTCCACCTACCTCCAACTAATTTATACCTAATATATATTATATATATATATATATATAGTTATCGCTTACTGGGCAGGTTCCTCTGATTCAACTAATTACCGCCATACCTTTTAGGTTTCAAGACTATAATAACTACTACCTTAAAAATTTTATTCTAAGTATAGAAGGGTTCTTAATCCTTGTTTATTTTTAAGGTAATAAAAGTTCGCCAGAAAAACCCTTATATAGAAAAATTTCGCCTATTTTTAACTGGTTGAAATTTCCACCTTTCTTTTAAATAAGGTTAACCTCCTTCTGTCTAACCGCGACTGCTGGCACCGATTATATCGGTTGATTGATGACCCAAGTAGTTAACAAGACCCCAAATCTAACTATTGAGAATAGCTGAAGACACAAACCTTTCTACTCTCCTCTCATCTACTCGTAAGACCCCATATGGTACAATTTCTTTTAACCTATAGGCTAGGGTAAAGCCTTAAAAGGTAAGAACCTTCCAATTTGGCCTGTAACAGAGTCCCGCCTCTTCGACTTTGGCTTTATCTTCTGATAAGAATATTTTTTTTTTACTCATCAAAATTAATAATTTTGTTAATTTTTTTACTATTTGAAGAGATACATATTTTTTATTTAGATAACTTCTTTGTGTTCTATAGGTACCGCAGTGGCAGATGCTCGAGGGAACTTGTAACTCGCGTACCACCACCTTTACGGCGCCCGCGTAGCACAAGGGGTGCTGTGTCTGCGAATGAGTTTTGTGTGGATATTGGTAACTCCAGGCTAGTACGCTGCGGTGCTTCCTTCTTTCCTGCCACCTCTGTTCTGTGGAATTCTCTCCCATCTTCTGTGTTTCCTGCTGAATTTAATCTCCCTCACTTCAAAGCTTGCGTCTGTGCTCATCTGCGTAATTTGCATTAGTTGGTGAGCTTCTGAGACGTGTAACACCCCCTCCTTGAATAGGGCTCTGCCCGTGAGTGGTGGTGACAACTATATATATAAAAAAATATGCAGTAGTTTTGGATTTGTTCTTGGAACAAATTTTCAACAAAATTTTTTTTTTAAATTTAAAAAAGTTCTCTTTTGAGTATACAAAAAAATTATCTAAGTAGAAAAGATGTATCTTGCCCGACTATACAAGCCCTGAAAATTTGATGTTGATCGGGACGAGTAGAAAAATTATACAATATTTCATTTTTCCCCCCCAAAAAAATAAATAAAAGTGAAATATTAAGATATATTTGCTATGTACCCTTTTAATGGTTTACTCATGATAATATTGACTAACTTAGCATTTTTTTAAAACATTTTCAAAAAAATTTCATTTTTTATAAAGGGATTACACTAGATTCTCTTTCTTTCCCTTTAATTAGGTTAACTATTTTTATTCCATTTATTGATAATTTTAATAGGAACTTTTAGGACCAGTAACCTAATTTTATTTTATATTTTTATTTGAAGCCTCATTAATCCCTACACTTATTTTAATTATAGGTTGAGGAAATCAACCAGACCGTACACAAGCAGGGATCTATATATTTCTATATACGGTGTCTGCATCTCTCCCTTTATTAGTTTGTATCTTAATCTGAGTAAATTCAGTTAAGCTTCCTCTTTATATAATTTATTTATGGCTTCCTAAAGCCCATGATGAAGCACCTGTAGCAAGATCTATATTCTTAGCTGCTATTCTTCTTAAATTAGGAGGTTATGGAGTCTTACGCATTGCTTGAAAAATTAGCCATATGTTTTATAGCATTAGCCCTCTAATATTAGGCTGATCCCTTATAGGAGGGCTTTTAATATCTTTAGTTTATCTTTTTTCAAAGAGATATTAAATTCCTGATTGCTCTCTCATCAGTTGCTCATATAGCTATAGCAATAGCAGGTTCCTTGACCTTCTCTTACTGAGGAATTAACGGAGCTCAATTTATCATAATTGGGCATGGATTTTGTTCATTAGGTTTATTTGTATTGCTAACAAAATCTATGAACCCGATCAATTCTTGTAGGCTATTTTTTTATTAAAAAGGGTCTCTAACTTTCCCCTCCACCTTAACTCTAATAAACGATTCTTATTATGCCAACCTCTAATATAGCAGCCCCCTACATTAAATCTACTAGGTGGAAGTAAATAGAATTATAGTCAATTTTTCCTCTTCAACAGTCAAAACTAGTTTTAACTCTAGGAACATTAGTTTTTAAATATCCTCTCTCATTCTCTGTTTTCAAGACATAACACAACATGGCAAAGCCTCCTTCCTCCTTTAAGGCCTTTTAAATTAAACCCTAATCTACCTGTGGTTAGTCTTAACTGCTCATTGGAGATTCCTCTAAACTTTAACATTTAATAGATCCTTGATTGTTAGCAAAATTTACTTATGTAGCAAAAAATTTTATAAAAATATTAAGTTGTGGTTCTCAAAAATGGAGTAAAATTATTAAACCATCTTTGATATCTTCAGTATCATATTCTAAAAACTCTTTTACTAATTATGGACTAAAAATAATATGATAGTCTTATTAATTATACACGCATTTTTTTAAAACATTAATTACCAGCTTAAGTGTTTCTCGTTTTTCTTTAATAAAAAAAACATAGCCTGTCCTCCTAAATTTTCTGATCTGGCCAAAATCAAATTTTTTAATATTTAATTCTAAAAATTCTCCTGCCTCACTTAGTTTATTCCCTCTTAAAACAAATAAATTTCATATATATATATATATATATATATATATATATATTATGATAGATTATAATAATATATAATATATATATATATAATATATATAATTATAATATTATATATATATATATATATATAAACTTAAAATTTAAGCCGAAGATTGGTGAGTGGTATTCCTCTCACCAACAAAAGCGCTTGCACGAGGTGATACTTGCACGCCTCCGTATTGGCCACACCAATATCACTCACAGCAACTGCATATCACTGGGTCCTCCTCCCATCTGCAAATTTTGCAGTTTTCATACCCCGCAATCTATTCACGATATCTTCATTGATTGTTCAAAACTGGACCCCATTCGCCGTCGTCATTTTCCTACTTTATGGTCCATAACACCTTCTAAAAAGTTATCCCATAGCTTATCTGAATCCTCCCACTTTAACAGTAACTATTTTTCCTTATCTTCAACAACTGAA
>JABUQX010054624.1:60000-65000 GCA_015478945.1 Trachelipus rathkii
TTATATTATATATATATATATATATATAATTATATTTATATATATATATTATATATATAATTATATATATATAATTATTATATAATATATATATATATATATATATAATTAGAGTGTAGGCGGAATAGTTTAATGTGCGGATGCCCCGCGGATGCGGATGCGGATATTAAAAATCACTATCCGCGGATTGCGGATGCGGTAGCGGATAGTTAAGTTTTTTAGAGTTTAGGCCACAGAAACTTATATATATATATATATATATAATATATATATATATATATATATATATATATATATATATATATATATTATATATATTATATTATATATATATATAATATATATATATATTATATATTATATTATATATATATACTATATATATATATATATAAATATATAATATATATACCCATGTTTATCAAGGGTGCAGGACGCTTGGACGCCAACTCCTTTGGCTCCCCACAAACCTCTTTCCCAGCCTTCCAACAATTTGGAAAAAGGTTATTTATATTAATGCTTGAAATTAAATAATTCTCAAATATGGTTCAAAAACAAAAAGCTTTTCTGAAGCCCTTTACAGGGAGAGTTTGCTATCTTTTCGTCGTAAAATGAAATTTGCACCACTGAGCGCTCACTAAATAACACTTGTTGAAGGGTAATGGTAAGAATTCCCCTGACGTCTTCTGCAAGATGTGGAACTTTTATAATTATCATTCCACAAGACCCGTGGATCTTTATCTGATTCCAAACTTTTTCTCTTTTGATATTCTTTGATTCAATGATAGAGTGGTTTTTTGACACCTTCCTGAACAAGACTCTTCCTATCTGGCTAAAAGAGAAAAGAACGTTCATGGATTCAGCAATGCTTTCGCAAACAGATGGTAATTGCGTGTCTGTTTGTGTGATGATCTTTTGCTTTTTATTGCCTGGTGATATTTCTGCCTTAGCAGCATTTCATCACATAGGCATCTTAAATAAATTTTAACCTGCTGTAAAAAAACACGTGGTTCAAGAAATTATGTTTTGTGAATCTAGGATTTAGAAAAGTTGCTATTGTAAATGCGTCATCGTTTTGTCAATCCTTGATAAGTCCCTTTTTTTAAATATATATATATATATATATATAATATATATATATATTATATATATATATATATATTATATTATATATATATATATATAATATATAACTATATATATATATATATATATATATAAAGATAGTGCAGCACTATGTTTCTCAAATTCATAAATGAATACTTTCCGCTATCCGCAAAAAATTAATGATGGATGCGGTTGCGGATGCGGATAGTGAAAAATGATGCGGAATATCCGCATAATGCGGATACGATGCGGTTATCCGTACAACCTCCAATATATATATATATATATATAGTAATATATATATATATATATATATATATATATATATATATTATTATTATATATATATATATATCTCAATATATATATATATATTGAGAGAGAGAGAGAGAGAGAGGGTTAATGTACATGACCCACACGGCCCACAGAGAAGGCAGCGCCACACTGGGTTGATAATCACTACATGAGTGGGTTCTGGCCTTAAAATAAAAAATTTTTTAAAAAATTTGGTTTCCCCCCAAAGAAAAAAATTTTTTTTTTGGGGATAGCGAAATGAATATTTAGTCAAAATAAATAAAAACAAATAAAAGATGTCCTTACATTATATATAGTCCTAATATTACATAACAAAATCATATATTATAAAGAATATTCAGATCTTGAAGATAAGAAAAAATAGAGTTACTGTTAAAGTGGGAGGATTCAGATAAGATATGGGATAACCTTTTAGAAGGTGTTAGGACCATAAGTAGGAAAACGACGACCACGAATGAGGTCCAGTTGGGGACCATCAATGAAGGTATGGTGAACAGATTGTGGGGTATGACGACGGCAAAATTTGTAGATTGGACGAAGGTCCCGTGGCATGCAGAGACTGTGAGTGATATTGGTGTAGCCAATACGGAGGCATACAAGTATTACCTCGTGCATGCGCTTTCGTTGGTGAGAGGAAGACCACTCATCAATGTTCGGCTTTATATTTCAATGTTTCGCCCCTCGCTGATCACTCCTCCAGCATTCTTGCCAATAAGACCGGAAGCCTTGTCGGAGAGCAGGATAGTAATCAGTTGATGGGAGGCAATCTTGTTGAATGGCATCCGGGAGGTACCTAGAACATTTCCGAAAAGAAGAGGCGACCATTTTGGCATCTCTGTCAGCGATTTCGCTGCCAGTTACCCCTACATAGTTTGATTTTTTTCTTACGAGAGTGGAGCAGCCGAAAGAATTGTTGTATATAGGATACCATTGTGTTTTTAGAATTGGGTGTTTTAAGCGCCTGGAGGGCGCTGAGCAAATCTGAATAAATGACATGTGAGTGGTCCTGGTTAAGGAACAAAATTCGGGAAAGAGCAATTCTTATAACCATTAATTCTGCCTTAAAAGTTGAATCGTGATGGGGGAGGGTATGGAAGAGGTTGTGGTGAATAAATGCCCAGACTGTTCCCTGTTTTAGAGCCGTCAGTAAACACTGGAGTAAATCCACCGTGAACTGCGGCATGAGATAGAAATGATGTCTTTAACAAGGCAGCAGGGTTGCTAGATTTGGGAAGAGAGGTGTCAGGACCAGGCAAATAGTGGGAGCTGGTAATACTAAGGTATATACCCTGCATCGTAATAGAACGGCAGCACCTTTTGCAAAGAGATGTTGGGGAAGTAAAGAATGTTATAAACTGTGTCTGCAAATGGCCAGTAGGAGATTTTTCAGGTATTTCTCGCAGAATCGGTGTTAGAGCAGATGGTATTGGGGTTGATAGTGAGTATCTTGTGCACGATGATGTTATCCCTTCGGAAAGACCAGAAGTGGCATTAACATCAGATTCAACTTCAAGGCTCAGCTCGGGGAGACAGTCGGAAGGCTCCAGTTGAAGGTACGGATTGCCTCGTTTTTGATTGGATCTAACAGATGTAGTAGAGTTGTGGATGTCTGACCATATACTACGCAGCCGTATGTTATAAACTGTGTCTGCAAATGGCCAGTAGGAGATTTTTCAGGTATTTCTCGCAGAATCGGTGTTAGAGCAGATGGTATTGGGGTTGATAGTGAAGATATCTTGTGCACATGATGTATTCCCTTCGAAGACAGAGTGGCATTACATCAGATTCAACTTCAAGGCTCACTCGGGGAGACAGTCGGAAGGCTCCAGTTGAGGTACGGATTGCCTCGTTTTTGATTGGATCTAACAGATGTAGTAGAGTTGTGGATGTCTGACCATATACTAC
This sequence comes from Trachelipus rathkii, assembly GCA_015478945.1. Lineage (NCBI taxonomy): Eukaryota > Metazoa > Arthropoda > Malacostraca > Isopoda > Trachelipodidae > Trachelipus > Trachelipus rathkii. The sequence goes on from JABUQX010054624.1 coordinate 63,328, forward strand.
GCAGCCGTATTCCAGTTTCGATCGGATTAGGGTGATGTAGAGACCTAAAAGGGACGTGATCAGCACCTCAAGATTTTGAGGCGAGATGATGTAATAGGTCAAGTACGCGATGACAAGTCGTTTTCGGGAATTTAATGTGCTGTGCGTATGTTAAGTGGTCATCTGGAATGATTCCTAGAAATTTAACTTGTGAAGTTACAGGAATGGGCAAACCATATAAGATAAGATTCGCGGGAGGAAGGTGACGGGTTCTTCGATTCCCTTTTTTCTCAAAAAGTACTGCTGAGGTTTTTGTGGGTAAGAAATGGAAGCCATTGGAAAATTGTGAAATATTCTCAATAGCTAGTTGAAGATGCCATTCAAGAAATGGCAGCCTGGAACCGGCAATATATAGCGCTAGGTCATCAACGTAGAAAGAAAAATTGACGGTCACTGGGATAGAAGTAACGATGTCAATGAATCCGAGAACACTGCCCTGTGGAACACCTTCATTCAGAGTAAAGTGGCGTGATAGAATATAAGAACACCGAACCTGGGTGGATCTATTTGACAGAAGGCATTTAATGAAAAGAGGGAGTTGTTCGCGGAAACCGAGCGAATGGAGTTTAAGGAGAATCCCAGTTCTCCAAGTTGCGTCATAAGCTTTGCTTAAGAACACCCCATCAATAGAGGCCTTCCCCTGATGTTATGACCCTCAGTTTTAAAAACAAAGGATCCGCAGATCGAAACGATTTTTTGCGAAAACCAAACTGGAAGTTTTAAAACTGGTGACTTTTCCATAACCGAGAATAGGCAGCTTGAAGCCATTTTCTATATTAATTTACAAGTATGACAGGTCAGCGAAATTGGTCTTTGACTGTTCACCAACTTCGGACTTTTATCAGGTTTGGGAATAGGGATTACAAAAGCTGTAGTTCAAATAGATGGAAAAGAGGATTCGATCCAGATTCTGTTATACAAATCCAGCAAAAACCCTGATGCAGAGGGGTGAATATGACGGAGCATTATATAAGAAATCATGTCTTGGCCAAGGGCACCCTTTTCTTTGGAATGCCTTAACACAGGACTCCCTACATATGAACTTCTTCCTGTATAGATATTTCTTTTTGCTCCCTTTCTCTTATAAATCACTTTACCTGGTCCCGCTTTGATTAATTACCCAATAGCCTTAAATGAACTTGCACCAAGCCCAATGTTAAAATCCAATTCTATCTGGCGTTATAACCGAACAAAGTGTTTTTTTTTCATCGGGCCACAACTTTCCCACGTTTTCCCATCAGCAAGCTGTTTCCGACTGTTGATGATGCCTTTAACTTCTTCCAGCAAGCTTGCATCCCCCCATCTTCCTCGAGTAGGCGTTCGACAACCCCTTGGTGGTTCTAAGTGTGGTGCACAAGCTACCGGGAGGGCCCGGGATCTAATCCTGGTAGGTGAAGAATCACTCAGGAGTAATTTTATCATTACATATTGAAACTGCGTGCAGTTTAGCAGTATTAACATAATACAAATAAATCTCCGATTATGAAGTGTTTTCTTACATGGATCCTGTGTGCCTTTGAACGCCGGCGAGTGTAAAGCGAGAATGCGTGCTTATGATTATCTGACCTGATATAGGCAGTCCTTATTCCTATTGGACAAGTTTCTCTTGCTTGGGTTTAAGTCGCGTATAATTT
>JABUQX010054624.1:70000-87690 GCA_015478945.1 Trachelipus rathkii
TGATAAGTGATAAACTGGTAGTCAAGCTTAATATTTGTTTAGGTTAATAGCAAGGAAAGTCTAAATTTGTTTAATATGTATTTTATTTTAATTGTCAGATAATAATTTGGGCTCCTGTAATTTAGGCCAGGTTCATGTTTGAATCTCCTTTGCACATCGTTGAAAAATTTACAATTTGAATGTTGGTAAGCGTAGGTCAGTCTTATTTATGTGTTATATGTGATCGGCAAGGATAATTAATTGTTTTAATATGTATTCATGTTAGATCGGTTTCAAGATATTAAACTCCCCTATAATTTAGGCAGGTGTTTGAGAGGTACATCCTTTGCACAACCGTGGAAAAATTTCATTTGAATGTAGCTTTATAAGATTTATTATTATTATTTATTGTATATGAGCTATAGCAACGGAAAATCTAAAATTTGTATTTAATATGTATTCTGTTAGATCGGTTCAGATAATAAATTGGGCTCTAGGGTAATTTAGGCAGGTGTTTAGGTATTTCCTTGCACAAACGTGAAAAATTTACAAATTGTTGTAGTGATAAAACGTACGTTCCCAAGTTATGATAATATTGTTATTATGTGTAATAGCAAGGAAATTTTCTAAATTTTTAAGAAGTGTGCATGTATAGAATCGGTTTTATAATTTATTTTGGGTCCTAGTAATTAGGCAGTGGTTGAGTATTCCTTTGCACATACGTGAAAAATTTACAATTTGATGTATGATAAAGCATTGTCAAGCTTATTTATATGTTATATGTTAATAGCAAAGAAATAATTTTAAATTTGTTTATTATTAATCTATATCCTATCGGTTTCAGATAATAATTGGGCTCCTAGGTAATTTAGGCCAGTGTTTGGAGGGTATCTCCTTTGCACAACGTGAAAAATTTACAATTTGGATTAGTGACAAAACGTAGTCAGCTCTATTTCTTTGTTATATGTGTATAGCAAGGGAATCTAATTTGTTTATTTCTGTATTCATGTTAGATCGGATTCAGATAATTAATTTTTGGGCTCCTAGTTAATTTTTTGGCAGTAGTGAGGATCTCCTTTGAAACCTGGTGAAAAATTTACAAGCTTGATTTAGTGATAAAGGCCTAGTCAAGGCTACTTTATTTTTTATGGTTAAAACAGGATCTAAATTTGTTTTAATATTGTATTTCTTATTATACGGTTTCAAATAATAATTTGGGATCCTAGGTAATTAGGGCAGGTGTTTGAGGGTATCTCCTTTGCCAAACCGTAAAAAATTTACCATTTTATAGTGTAAAGCGTAGTCAAGCCCTATTTATATTGTTATATGTGTAATAGCCCAAGGGAAATTAAATTGTGTAAATGATAGGGGATGGGAGATGGATTAGATCATATTTCAAAACTTTGGAGCTTTAGTTGGAGCTAGACACCAGAAATTTTAAATTTATGAAGCGATAAAGTCGGAGCCAACCTTATTATTTGTTTACTGTTAAGAATGGGAAAGCTAATTGTTTATATGCTATTCATGTTGTCGGTTTCAGATATATTTAAGCTCTAGGTTCAATTTAGGCCAGTTTGAGGTATATACCTTTGAACAGTGAATAAAATTTGACGTGTGATAAGCGTAGTAACATTATATTGTTAATGTGTAATAGGAAAGAAATCCAAATTTGTTTACAATGAATATGTATTCAATGTACCGGTTTCAATAATAATGTGTGGTTAGGTAAGTTAGGAGGGTGTTTGAGGTATCTTACAACGTGAAAAATTAATTGATTGTCAGTGATAAAGCGTAAGTCCAGTTTTTTATTGTTAACAATGGTTATAATATCAAGGAATCTAAATTTGGTTTTAACAATGTTAAATTCTCTTACTCGGCTTTAACATAAATTTGGTACTGTAAGATATAATTTAGGAGGGTTGGTCCGGGCTATTCTTTCTTTGCTTGGGCACTGTACTGAATGAGGAGATGATAGAACTTTCTCTATAAATGACTGTAGGAAGGGCGTCACCCCCACAGTGATTAGTGAGGCGCTTTATATGGTTCGGCCAAGGAAATTATCTAGTGCCCAGGGGAAGCTTATTGCAATGAATAGATTGCACTTCAGTGCTAATCATGAGCGAGTCAGGTTCAAAGTTTGTTCCGAAATGTGGAAGATTAATTATGTGGTTGTGACTTTATGTATAATTTGTCTAAAGATTGTTGAGAGGCTTCAGTTTAGTGTCGGATCCATCAGGTAATGGTGGGTGTGTGAGGTATGTTCATATTTATTTAGAGAACCTCAAAAGAAATATATGTTCGCGAAAAGTCAATCTCCATTCGAGGCATTTAGTATTGAAGCGTTGAGCTTAGTAGTAATGTTGAATGAGAATCAACGTAGGTAAATTAGACAGAGTGTAAGTGTGAAAATTCTTGTTTTCAGAAAGGATAACTCAGGGACACTTTCAGTGTTAATTATTGAGTGCATTAGCTTGACGGAATAATTATCGAAGAATATATATATGGAAGTGATACTCGTTGGTACCTAATTAATGTCCCTGAAAGTCGGATTGATGGGAAGAGGGTCAGTGTGGAAAATTTAAGACAACGTGATAAGAATTTTATAAATTAAGCATTATAACATGAACGATAGGGACACTGAAATAACTTCAAATGGTAGAAGGAACATAAAGTTAAATAAAATAAAAACAATGTTCAAACGAATATTTTATGATATATAGATAATAATAATAATATAAAAAAAAAAAATAAGAGGGAAAAGGAGGGAGCTTTGTTTTAAAGTGTTCTGCATGCAAACTCTTTGTATTGAATTAGACAGTAGTTGAATGACAAACTTAGTCAAAGATAACCAAATTCTCATTGTCTTAAAAAAAAATAATGAAAAAAAAAAAAAATCGTCTTCTTCACTCTTATCTTTCATTATACTTAGAATCGGTATAGATCTTTAAAAAATCACGAAATTTGTCTGGCCAAAACACTAATTCGAGGATGAATAAGATAAAATTTAGAGGTTTGAATCCAGCATGTTCCGTTACATACGTAATTTGTGCACAGAAGAAGGTGTTGAATTTAACTAGAAAATGATTTGAAATTTTACAAAATTCGATCGCATAACAAGAGAATTAAGAAGAAAGTTCTTTTAAGTATCTTTACTTCGTGTGAAATGTGTATGATAAATAAAGAAATCATGATTTAATTTGGTTAAAATTAATTGTATCGTACAAATAGAATAATGCTTGAAAGGAACGTTGAAAATCGAATAGGAAGGAATCTTATCTGATAATTTATATTTTATAAATGAAGTTTTGGAAAAAAGTTATGTTGATAACTAAAAAACGGTAAAGGTAACATTGAAAAGATTGGAAAAGGTGTATAACAGCAATAAATAAAAATAAAAAAAATTAAAAAAACCTTGTTCATTTGTATGAGCTCATCTTGCAGTTAGCTTGGACTTTTACAGTTCCTGGCCTACTTGCAACTCCGTTTCATATGAAAGTCTCATGATATTTTTTATTTTAATAACTTTGTCTATATTGTTAATTCAAATTTTAATAATTATTGTACATAAAGAGAAACATTCTGAAAATTTCATTATCATCAATAATTTTGTGCGCTTAGGTTTTACGCTGAGGTTGGGGTCACTATTGAATGGTACTTGAAATCGGTATTAATTTTGACTATTGTTTGAGAGATGTAGTACGAGCGCAATGTCTGCGATCGAAATGTTTCTGGCTATTTCGATATGGGTGGGAGTGGAAGGGCAGTTTTGCTTTTCAAAGGATTACATTATTGAAGAGAAGATCGTCGTTGTGTGTCGCGCTTGGGTTTATTATTGCCTGAAATAAGTAATTCTGTGTCTGTATTCGCTCTATTTTCAGTAAAAGCCTCATCAATGGTTTTTCTCATCCAATAAAATAATTGCCTTGGCCTAGCTGTACTGTATGAAAGAATTACATTGGACCCTGACGATTGGATATAACTGTTAAATAATGGTGATAACACAATATGTATACCACCTGGATTTTAATTAGACCTTAAATATTAAATCAGAAGTAAGTCTAAAGGTTAATTACCCCCTTTCATTATCACGTGTATTAACTCTATCAAAGGGTTATTATCATTAATTTTTGTTACTAATTAATAATGTATCGTGTATAAGCATAATGCCCATCTTTATGTTATGTAATCTTATCAGTCGAGTTTAGTCATAAATATGGATTAGAATTAAAGGATAAATTTGTAGGCGTATATAATTCGTCTAATTAAATATAAGTGTTAAATGTGTGTTTCTAGAAGTGAATTACTGTTTGTCCTACGATGCGATAAATCTGTACATGTAACCTAATGTCAATGAAAATGCTTGTTTGTTAGAGATGAGCTAAGTCAGTTTAAGATCAAATGCTTATCTTTAATTGTTATTCAATAGTTGTTAAGATAGGTAAATATTATAATTAATATTGTGACATATATATCATTTATATATAAATAATAAAGATTGTCTATTCTTATTGATATAATTATAAGACATAAATCTTGTAAATTTAAGTTAGCAGCATTATTCAAGGATCGTAAGTTTCGGAACGTTTATTCTTCATGTAAGAGTGATAGAGATCCGAAGGAAATGAGAGCTTCTTGTGTTTTAACTCTTCGATATTTCAAAAGGTTTTCGGTTCACTGTAAAAATCGTTATTAATATTTATTTATTCGATAAATATCAGAGATATTGACATATCGTTTATACTCGAAATATACTCTTTGGACGAAAAGTACAATTATGAGAGAATGTAAGCACTTATATATATATTATTTCTATATGTATATGTTAAATAGCAAGGAAAATATATCTAATAATTTATTGAATTAAATTTTTAATTAATGTTATAAATCCAGCTATGATATACATTTTCACCCTGATATCTAAAACCTTTACAGTTCTAGTCTTTTGAAGTAATTTATATATTTTATATGTATATGAATATGTGTATACATAAATTAGAATATATATATATAATTTAGCTATATGGTAAAGTTATTATAAATAATAAATTACTTTCAAAAGATGGCATCTATAAGTGTAAATTATGCCAATAAAAAGTAAATACAATTGCTAAATTACAATTATTATGTATTAATATTAGAGATTACAGTATTTTAATTATAAATTATAAATTGGGTAAATGAATGATGTATTAAATTTATAGGACTTTCTAAAAAATACCCATTATACTTTGATAATGTGAATAAATTACATAAAATTTAAAATGATAAGTAATATAAAGTATAGTTTAGTAATCCATTTATTTATAATTGTTATTATTTTGTGTTAAATTAGAATAGTTAATTTGGTTTTTATAAATATATTTAGTATTATTTTTTCTAAATTGTGCAATTATAGTAATTAACCTGTGTAGTTAAAGTATCTCTAGTTGGGGGATAGTAATGTACAAAGGGTTCAGTAAGACCCCGAGCAATGAACTATCTATTATGAGTCTGTTGTACATAGTGTGAAAACTTAAATAGTATAATTCTGTATTGTTATTGTGGACTGATGAACTATAAGAGTATACCCCATATATATATAATAGTAAGTAATATATATAATCATTAATATTTAATAATTGATTATTATAATAATGTTAAATAGACATATTTGTTTTAAATAGTAATTATTGTATTTGAATTTTCGTATTTATAGTAATATTATAATATTTAGTAGTAGGTAATTTAGGTAAGTGTTTGATGTATCTACTTTGTAAAAAGATATGATGATATAATTATTAATATTGATAGTAATATTGAAAATAGTATGATTAAAGCTTATATATTTAATTATATAGGTTATTATAATGTTATAGGATATGAAATAATATAAATAATAAAGCATATTTATTAAGACACTCACCTTTATTGTGCACAACGATATCCACGTATCCGGCTCACTTGTCGATTTTATTAATGAATAAATCGAATCTTAGGGCGCTTACTCTTCCTGGCGCAATGAAAATGCATTAAGTTCCTTACATCCTTCGTAAGGTCCGATTAGACTAGTTGAGTAAAGTATGTTATATGGTTGAAGATCGTGTCACATGATACCCTACACCAAGAATTGTTGTATGAATTGAGACTCAATTAGATTAGCGTAAGTAGATTTCTAGCATCAACCCTCATAATACACTTCTTAATTACCAAGCACATGGATTCGTCAACCATACAGTGCGTATATATCTCAATATACAAGGTGCTTCGGAAAGGTATTTATAGTATTCCATTCCCAGATGGTATGTTGTGTTATTATTACTGTATATACAGTTTAAGACTGGACGAAACTCTAGAATGGCAACAGATTAATCCCATTTCTTGAATCAGTGGCCGGACGTATCACGATAGTGGTAATTCATCACCTGTAGAAATCCAACTTGCTGGGTTGTTTTACTATGGTGTATTTATACCTTAGATATAGAATAAGAGTATATGCTTCAACGAAAACTTCTCTACTTTAATAGTATGCGTTGCTCAGTGCTGTTGCATGAATTTATCCTATAGTAACGAATAGGATGTATTGTATATTATAGAGCTATTTAATTAGGAATAATATCCGACGGATGCTAGGATCTCGTTCAGTCGTCTCAGTCATGCAGAGTGTTTATATTTTATTGTTCGGAAATGACGAAGATGCAATTAGGCTGCGTGTGAGTATAGTATAAGCTGAAGTAGAAGTCACAAGTGAATACACATATCGTCCAACTTTTTATGCGGGACGGTTGAAAAATGTAGATATTTGCCTAATATTAATTTTGTTTGAAGATAAGTTATGATTAAAGATATAGACATTGTCAAATTTGCACTTCTATGTGAATATGGATTAGCTTACGATTAGCCTAAGGTTTTTGGATCTCGAAATTGTCTGGTCTCTTCTTAATATTTGCTGCAATTTGATATAATTAAAAGTAAACCTGCTGTGACTGCTGGGTTATAGTATTAAATAATTGGCTGAACTTGTTTACACTGATATAGATAATAGAGGTACTCTTAATTATCTCATGGATGTTAGAAAAGATTTGAAATTGGTATATCTGTCCTCAGAGGAACATTTGGAAATTGAAAAATTCTCTATTGAATTCACTGATACCAGCGAATAGAATATACAACTATATCAAACGAGTATGAGTATCAAAGTTGTGTTTAATGATTAAATTACACGAGGGTCTTATCGAGGAATATTTCAATTATTCATCCAATTATACGATTTGTGAAATCATGGTGGAAAGTTCTACCTCAAAGTGAAAGATAAAAGGAATAAGGAATGTTATGTTAGCGAGTCATTGGTACTGTAGCTTCATATGAATTTATATTAAAAAGGTTACTACCGGTCTATAAAATTTTCCTTCCTAAATTAAATGGATCTTTTAGAGGGTCATACCCCTTTAAACGCGTCAGGACTAAAGTAAGTTAAAGTGATTCAATTGAGAGGATCAATTCTCCAATGCTGTCATACGTTGAATGTTCATACTGTATACCAATTTTTGAATGTTTACGTATAACTTCTGAAAATGACTCTTAATTCAAGGAAACCCACTGTTTTTTATTGTCTATGCCAAAGATAGCAAGACAGGAAGATTGATTGCTTAGTGGAAGGTATATACGCATAATTATAGGATAGAATAAGTTTATTTTGGTTTATAAGTATATTTACGATAATCTCACTCAAGAAAGGGGGTTTAGCACTAAACACATTATCTCGAGACCCTTCACAGAGTTCATATTAATTAAACATTAAAACATGTTTTGTATATAGGAGGGACATTGTTATGGTCATGTCTCGTGCCTTCGGTGCAAGTAGCTCTACGAATACGCCAAAATCATACTGTTAGGTTTAGTAATCTGGAACATCCTCAGCTTCAATTGAGAATTAGACAAGGTCGTAAAGGTCATAAGCGTGCTTTTGATAATATTTTAATAAGTGAATAATGTATTGAATTATGTGGTAGGGAAGAGAAATAATATATAAACAACATATTTCATGTCTATTGATGTAAGAATGGTTCAGGAGTGTTTTAAATATATAACGGGAGCCTCGATTCTAAAGTAAGGAGTCTTAGGCTAATTAATGATAATTTGAGACTGTGAAGTTATAGCAATAGAGAAGGATGAGCTGGAACTTCGTACTCTCCATCGCGACAATCACTGTGCGAATATGCATAATATCATCAAGAAGAGTTGTACTATAAATGTGTTAATTTCTGTCTGAATATAAGTGGTAAACAATGGCGCTTAGTTCTTATTCGCTGTATGTGGAGAGTGCGTGGAATTATGTACAGAAGAATAATTATTATTGATATTGGTTATCATAAGTTATAAATTCCATTTTTAAAAATATTTATATGTAATAATATCACTGGATTACTGAATCATTCTATCGCTTGTTATACAACGCTTACATTACTATGACTATTATGTGTGGAGTGTGTCTGATGGTTGAATTTTATTAAATCTTAGAAATTCATATTGACTATACAGCTTAATATTTTGTGTTTTAACACTGAAACTAGTAATGATCTGTAGTTTTTATTTTTATTCTTTCATCGTGAATACAATACGGAGTTATTATCTGTAATACATAGTATAGTTTCTAACTATTGTAATTAAATGCTTTATAATTTACGACTTTGATATTTTCGACGACCACTTAAAACTCTTATATAGTATATAAAATTATTAAATATTATTATAATTATGTAATTATTATATGTATATATTGATAGTGAAATTTTATAAAATGAATAATTAAATTTAGATTAATACTTAATATGGTATATATAATTTAAGTAAATATAGTATGTATATATATTTAATATATGAGTAATTTACTTTTGTAAATAACTAATATTTAATAAACATCTCACAATTGAGTAGTGAATAAGGTAATCAAGCTATGATATTTGTTATGTTTTTATTTATTACTTAAAATAAGAATAAATAATAAATGATATATATGTATTAGGTATATATTAATGTTATAGATATGATAGAAAGATATTTTAATTTGGAGTTTAAGTAATTTATGAGTCTCTTGAAAAATTATTACAATTTTATTGGAAAGTGAAAAATAAACAATTAATTTTATATATATTATAGTAGTAGTAAATTAGAATGGTAAAATAGTCCATATAAGTACTATTTTAATTATATTTGTTAGTTAATATGTGAGGTGTGATATTATATTCGGTATTGGTATTTAATAAATGTATAAAATATTCCTTAATATAGAATCGTATATATATATATATATATAAATCATGAAGTTAGGTGTATATAGATCCTGCAAAAAGTTAAAGTTGCATGAAATTTCACGTTCTATCAAAGTCGTGATATATGACATAAAAATTTTCTGAGGGATAAATATCATGTTTGTATTGAAACGTTCTTAGAAGTGGTGAGAGTTTAATTATGGGTGTACTAAGGAGTACCTAGTACTGAAGTGTATATAATATGAATTCAGAATGATGTGAACCAAAAGATCCTCGTTAGACATTAGCTGTGTAATTTATTAGGATAACATAGTTATAAGTAAAGGGGTGTAGCCTATGGGATCAATTGTTAATTACACATTATTTCAGACAAAGGGAATGTAAATCTGAATATATATTTTGTAATTAAATAAATATATTTCTATGGTTTTAATATAATAATTTGGGTATCACAGAACATTGTGGTTATTAGTGTACCATGTGGTTATCATATTTGATTTGACTTGGGGTCATCTCCTTATCGACCTACAACAGTGACAATGAAATTTCACAAAACTATCTCTGAAATATCAGTGATAAAGGATATACAAGAATTATTTATAATTAGTATAATGATGTAATAAGGAAATAATAAATTGTATTTAATATGTATTATGTTAGATACAGATTTAGATAAATAATATGGGTAATAGAGGTATTAGAACAGGTATTTTAAGTAAATCTTATGCACAATAGTCATAAAGCAGAAATTCTACAAAAATTATTGATTGAGTTGAAAGATAACGTAGTCGATTATTATATAATAGTATATATTGGTTGATAGATACGAGGAAATATATTTATGGCGATAAAAGATAATGTGTCTCAGTTAATATGTTTGTCACCGAATCGCGAGGTCAGTCAAGTATTGGGCTGCTCAGAAAGAGGTGGCCATTAACGAGATGTTACTATTACTTCGAATTTAGCAGTGTAATTTAGCACATTAAAGGGATTATTCTTCCTTATAGTCAACAATTAAATGTGAAAAGGATAACTTAACTATACTGTAATATGGGCAATGATTATTGAGTAGCCGGAATAATGGTATTCTCAGAGTCGTATATTAATATGTATTATTGCTAAAAAAACATTTACAGTCAATGTGGAACGATTTAAAATGAAGATTCCCCTCCCTATCTCTCTAAAAATTTCACCCAAGATACGTTCTTTAGCCGATCAAGATCTTGATGAACGTTCAAAGAAGAGGATAATCAATTAATATAATAACAATTACAAGAAATGAGATATCTGGAGAATATTTTACATTTCCATCCGGGGATCATCAAGATATTTGTGGATGGCGGTAAATTTTAATTTATACATGTACAAGCATTGTATTATTTTATAATAATTTGAAATTTTTAAAGTAAAATCTTAGTTCATATCCGTATATATACATAAAGAATATATATATATATATATATATATATATATATTAAATATTATATATATATATATATATATAAAATATAATATATATATATATATATATATATATATATATATGGATGGCGGTGAACTTTAATTTATACATGTACACGCATTGTATATTTTATTAATGAAATTTTTTAAAGTAAAATCTTATTCATATCCTCTACAGTCACATAAAGAATATATATATAGAATATATATATATATATATACTACTATATATATTATATACAAATATATACAATATATATATATATATATATATATATATATATATATATATATATATATATATTATTCCAAAGTTTAATAAACAATGAAGTTAGTTTTTACCAAAATGTGTGTTTCAGATAGGACTTGAAACAGTAAAGCGTTACAGTATGGCATTAAAGCCGTAAAGACAAAGAGCATAGCCGGGGTGAGGGGAGGGTTCCCCGTGGGGCTATTTGCACTACTGCCTTATTGAGTTATAGCTTTATGTTCGATAAAAACATATTTTTTTATTAAAAAAAATTTAACAATGAACCAGGGCTTTCTATAAATAAAATTAAGAATGCTTAAGTATGAAATAAAATGGTTGACTCATAGTGTAGAAAACGGATTACTTGAAAAGAAAATACAAAATGGTGTAAACACTTTATTAAAAAAAGTTTATATTAACGTCTGAACTGCGAAATATTTTCGCGTTCGCGCGGTAATATTGCACCTTAGTCAGTTCCGCCTTAACGCAACCATTTAGAGGGTTGAAACAGTCTTCCTCGGGTAAGCTCTCTGAGATTTTTTTTCTTATTTTCAGCGAGGACCAATCCTTAGGGTTCTTAGACTCATTTGAGAATACTGAAACTATGTTATTCATGTTCTACATCATCGGAAACCTATATAAGGATCCCAATATTATGGTGCTAAGTACATGTTTACTAATACGGCACCGCACCGGTCCCGCACCGGTGTTGGTACCAACCCCTACAATCACTCATTTGATCCGTTATATGAGACTTCTTTTTTCCTTCATCTTTTTCCTTACTCCAACTTCCTTCGTCTTCTTCTAAGCTTTTCTTCTTTTTTCAAGAGACCCCATCCATGGGTGATGTTGATCCACATAAATAAGGCATGTCACGTTTGAAGAGGATTCGATGTCTTTAACACCTACGTTGCTAGGGTATGGCTTTTGCATTCATTCGAGGTCGAATGAAACCATATAAATGACTCCACCTGGGGCCATGGGGACTCTGGCATTCGGAAAAGTAACCACGGGAATCTCATTTTTGGGACGTTTGACCCCTGTTTGACACCCGTCATGATATGTTTTGGACGAAGGGTAAGCCGGACATGCAAAACGCGTGTTGATGCATTCTAAAACAGCAACGGTTGAAACGAGCCGCTCGGCAGCAGCGAGATTCGACTTGACATACCTCAAAACATACTAGTCAACATCAAGCTCTGCTCTGTAGCTCGAGAAAAAAAAGTTGCATAGGTCCATTAGAAAAGGGGGTAGTGATACTATCTAATACTAAACAATGGTAGGAGTGATCCAATACCATTAAAAACCACGGGAATCGATTTAGCAGTATCGATTATATACTAATCGATACCTATATCAGGTTTATTCCGTGACATACGAAATACCATACTAGAAGCATTAGAAAAGGGGGCGGGGTACTAAACCATGGTAGGAGTTCCACGATCCCGTTATAAATCACGACAATCGACTCCCTATACCTTAAAACATAGGGTTAGGCACCTATATCGGGTATATTCTATGATGTAGGATATGCCATGCTAGAAGTGCTAGAACCAGCTGAACCAGCTAGCACGTCTGAGATGTCACTTGTAGCCGGGGTTCCAAATCTGATGTATACTACTCTGGTGCTGCCAAAGATAAATGTCCTACATATGGGTGATTGAAATCTGGGCCGTGAACCTTAGGGGTATAAGTGAGTAGGACTATCATGACCTATACGTGTAGTAGTCCCATATATAATAGGACAAACACCCTAGCAATATATATATATATATATATATATATATAATATATAGAATATATATAAAATATACTCGATGTGTATATCATATATACTATATATATATATATATACATATATATAGAACAGTTTAAACAGAGGAAAATGATAGATTTCCTTTTTAGACTCCTTCGTGGGGATTGGTCTGAAGTTGGTAACACGGCTCGGCATACCAACTGCGAGGGTGCGGATTCGAAACCAAAAAAGGGAGTTTAATTGTTCTTACCATTGTACGAACTGTGTTCGTATTTACCTAAAGTTTTACTCTTGGCATTTATATATGAAATTTTTTAATAATTATTAAATATTATGTATTATATATGAAATTTTTTAATAATTATTAAATATTATGTATTATTATTTAATAAAAAATTATATATATATATTATATATATATAATATATATAGTTAATTAATTAAGGCCTTAATTTATATATTTATTAAAAAAGTTTATACTAACAGTCTGATAAGATGTTAATTTTCGTAAGCTTCGGTCCTTAATTTTCTGGACCCTCCTGAAAACGTTATTATTTGAAGACTAAATAAAAATTATTAAAAATTTTGTTAAGATTATGGTAAAACAGTTGAAAATCATGAAACAGTTTACTCTGCTTTGACCGTTACAATTTTGCTTTTATATTTTTGAAAAATGGTTGTGGTGGTAAGAATGTTGTTAAGTGTGGGATTTGAACGTATATTCTCGTTTTTGCAATTTAAAATTAGGAAGGTTCTGTATGCATAGTGATTCTACGAGTTTGCGTTTGGTGGGGTCTAGTACCTTTAATATGGGGCACGGTACTTTTATGTTAATGTTGTTGATTGAGACTAGATCTATGTGAAGTGAGAGCAGAATTTTGAGAGTCGTATTTTTAAGACGTGTTTATGTTGAATAGAGTCTTCTGATAAAAAATCCATTTGTTTCACCTATATAATGTGAGGAGCATAAATGGCAGGGGATTTTGTATAATGCATTGTGAGGATGCTTATTTTGTAAGGAGCTGGGGGGTTTGAAGATTTTCTTTAAAGGAAGGGTGTTAGAGGAAGTTAGTCTCTAATGATGAAGGTAAAGTTTTGAGGATGTTGTTTATGTGGTAGGTGAGGAATGGGTAGATAAGGTGAGGAGTGCGTGTTGGTCACGGTGGTTGGGTTGTAGAAATTATTTTTTGCCTTTTTTAAGTGAACCTTTGATAGTGTAGGTTGGATAAGATAGTTTCTTGAAAGTACTGAAAATTTATTTGATTTCATTATGTAGAAGAGTAGGAGAACAGATACGTAGAGCTCTTGAAGAGAGCGGATAGAACACCAGAATATTAACATATTAACAAAACACCGAAGAAATTTCTATGACGCTCTTAACCTCTCTAAAAAAAAAGAAATAATAATTTGGTAATTTCAAGATCTGATAAAGGACAGAATCTCGTTATCTTAAACAAAGACGATTATCTCTCAAAATGTACTAATTTACTTAATGGCACCTATACTTACACTTTACTCAATAAAAACTCTCTTCAAAATTCACACAACACTTTCAATCACAAACTTAAACTCATCTTTAAAAATCACCCAAACCTCCTTCCTGATCTAAAACCCAACCTACCCCGCATACCTCAATTCTACGGTGTTCCTAAAACACATAAAAACAACATCCCTG
Source organism: Trachelipus rathkii (assembly GCA_015478945.1). Lineage (NCBI taxonomy): Eukaryota > Metazoa > Arthropoda > Malacostraca > Isopoda > Trachelipodidae > Trachelipus > Trachelipus rathkii. The sequence continues at coordinate 84,370 of JABUQX010054624.1, forward strand.
TCAGACCTATAATCTCCAACATTATTCAGTTGCATATAAACTCTCCTCATGGCCTCAAAACACCTAAAACATATTTTACCCTCCCACCTAAAAAAACTGCTGAAGACTTATGGTCATAAAAAAACACAACATTTTTGCTCTCAGTAACGAATCCCTTCTTCATGCTTGTGACGTTAACTTTCCCTTTTCAGTCAGTTCCCGATCCTTTTAACCAACATCTCTCTGGAGGTTAAGAATAGTATTCATTGTTTTAACATTGTATAGAAAACAACTACACCCTAGATTATCCATTCCCTCTCCTCAAACAACTAATTTTATTCACCCCTGAACACAATTTCTTCCAATTTAACAACATTTACTACAAACAAAATTCTGGTCTAAGCATGCAATCTCCCCTCTCCCCAATTCTTAGATACATATTTTTATGGAACTATTAGAACACTTTTTCATACTTAACCACCCTCTTCTGTCCAACACCACAGCTTCGCTATGTGGATGATATTTTTTATCTCCACTCCCTTAACCACAAACCAACCTCTTCATTCTTTGGACTACACAAATCTATCACCCTAATATAAAATACAATGGGAACTTCTCTAACAAATACACCCTACTTTCCTTGATGACCCTCCTCTCTTGGAACAACAACAGCCCTACCCTACACTTTAGCGTTATATTCGTAAACCTACTTCCGAAACCCATACTTACATCCATTTGGATACTCCACACATTCTCAGCATATTAAATCTTGTGTTCTATCCTCTCTCTTCCTAAGGGCTCTACGCTTCTGCAAACCTCCTAACTCTTCTTCATAATCTAAAATTAGAATACATTTTCAGTACGTTCAAGAAACTATCTTATCCAAACCTACATTATCAAAGGTTCACTTAAAAAAGCAAAAAAATAAATTCTAACAACGCCAACCACCGTGACCAACACGCATTCCCTCACCTATCTACCCATTTCTCCTCACATAACACATAAACAAATCCGTCAAAACTGTTACCTTCATCATTAAAATTTGAATTTTGAATCAGCATCAGTCACCTTCTCTTCAAAAGAATCTTCAAACCTCTAACTCACTTACAAAATAACATCTCACAATTGCAATATACAAAAATCCCCTGCATCAATGCCCCTCACGATTTACAATAGATGAAACAAATGATTTATATCAGGAAAGGAAACTCTACTCAACATAAACACGACCATTAAAAATACAGACTCTCAAAATTCTGCCTCATCACCTCACACTAGATTCTAGTCTCAATCACAACATTTAACATAAAAGATACGTGAACCCCATATTAGATAGGTACTAGACCACACCAAACGTAAACTCGTAGAAATCCCTATGCATACAGAACCTTCCTTAAGTTTTAACTGGGCATAAAAAGGGAGAATAGACGTTCAATCCCACACTTAACAACATTCTTAGCACCACACAATTTTTTCAAAAATAGAAAAGGCTTATTATAAGATGATGTTAGTAATATCGTCTGCGTACTATATATGTTCATATTATTAGGGCAGGCTGGTTTTTTACGAATAATTCTGGTATACTGCAAAATTTTAAGTACTTTTTGAAGTGTCTTCAAGTAAAATCGTCTGAGGAGGGTCCAGAAAGATTAGAGGAAACCGAAAAGCTTAAACAGAAACTTTACATGCTTATGAAAGGTGAGCTGTTTGGTTAAAAACTTTTTAATAAATATAATAAATAAGCAGTTCAAATCTAATAAATTAATAAAGAAATAATGCATATAAATATGCTTTTATGTAGATATGCTTTAGATATAATACATAAGTATATAATATATAGTATATATATATCGTATATAAAATATTTATATTATATAATTTGTATATATGGTATATAAATAGCTCGCACACATATCTATTTATTTAAATTTTAAATATTGGTTATATAATTTATTAAGATAACGTATTTCAGATAAAATGGGTAATATACTCTTTAAATAGGTAATTTTAGGAATGAGTTGTGATGAAGGTATCCTGTCCCTTATATTTGACAAACATAATCTCAGTAAAAATAGTTCACAATTATAATATATCAGTGATAGTAGTAAGTACAAGTACTACTAATTATATATATATATTGTATTATATGTGTAATAGAGGAATAATTCATAAATTTGTTTTAATATAATTAGTAATTTTATAAATGTTAGATAATCAGAATATATAATAATATAAATATTATGGGACTCAAGAGTTATAAATTTAGGCTAGTGTTATGGTAGGTACTTTATAAAGTGAAATATTTTTACATTAATAATTTGAATTATTTTAAATTATATGTAGTGTATAAAGTAGTATATATATATATAGTAGCTAATATATATATATATATATATATATTAATTGATATAATTATATATATATATATATATAGTATATATATATGGACATTTATAGGTGGTTGACTCCGGTAGAGATAGGTAGGTTAACTTAGGTTAGGTTTTGTTAGACCACCCTAATCTTGATTAGGTTCGGTTCATCTAGGTTAGATCTAGGTTAGGTTACCCTAAAGTGTAATTATTTAGCCTTTAAAATTATTGAAAATAACGATACATTTTTTATTGATTTTCGTTCCTGGAGTCCACATCTTTTAAATTAGCCATATATATATAAATTATATATATATATATAATATATATATATTAAATATACTATATATTTATGTATGTGTATAGTATTTTTAGATACGATACATGTATATTTATAATATTCAGTACATACCTCTATCTATGATAATTACTAACACCTAGCGCGTCGAGTATACTACTAATCTACTACTATAAGTAGTTGTATATATATATATTATATACTGTAATATATACTATATATATATATAGGATAATATATATATATTATATATATATATATATATATATATTGTTTATATAATATATATATATATATATTATAAATTGTATATATATATATATATATATATATATATATATGTAATTAAAAGGAAATCTAAGAATTTTATATTAATATGTATATGATAGTTATGAGTATTTATCCAGATAAATAAATAATATAATGGTTCATTATCCTATTTGCTGCTAATAACAGAAGTTTTTTGAAGTATATCTCTTGAAACTGTGAAAAAAATTTTAACATTTATGGTGATATATATAATTAGAATAAGTTCTATAATGAGTAAGCCTTAATATAAATTATAATATTAAAATATTTTATATTAATAATTATAAATGTGTTATAAAATAGGAAAGAAAATTAAATATTATATTTTAAATAATGTATATATTAATGATCTCGTAGTCATATATA